>CM071569.1:151095358-151135358 GCA_036426205.1 Ascaphus truei
GGACTGGTTAGACTACCCGGGCCAATGTGAGATTGGGGGGGGGGAAACCCGTTACACAGGGTTCTCCCTTCGAACTTTCGTTAATGCTGAAAAAGTTCTTTGTTTAGCTGGGCCCTTCGTCTTATCTAATAACTCCCCCTTGTAATCAGAGATGTACCAGCTGTCGGCCTTGAGAAGGATAAGATAGCTAGCACCTGAGTTTTCTTTTTGGTAAATCTGCTAAAATACAGTATATTGCAAAATGTATAACCAAGTAACTGCAAGAAAAGTATGATGCCCGATGAAGTCATTGCAAAATTATGTATGACTGCCGCTTTTTATGGTATCAGATAGTAGCTTACTTAGCGCCCCCCCCCCCCCATACATCTAAAAATACACCCACCCCCAATACATATGAAAAAATACTCCCACCCCCTAATACATATAAAAAAACACCCACTCCCCAATACATATAAAAATACACCCCCAATACATATTAAAATTACGCCCACCCCCCAATACATATTAAAATTACGCCCACCCCCCAAAACATATAAAAATACACCCACCCCCCAATACATATAAAAATATACCCACCCCTAATACATATAAAAAATATACCCGCCTCCCCTAATACATATAAATAAATATACCCACCCCCCTAATACATATATATAAAATACACCCACTCCCCCCAATACATATAAAAATACACCATCGAATACATATGTAGCCCTGGTCCCCTTGGGCTCCCAGTGTCCCATTACCTGCGCGGTGGTGTCCGGCGGGTGTCGGGAATGTGCGGGGCGGCTGGTGAGGCGAGCCGGTCGCCGAGAGCTCGCAGCGCACCGGCTAGCGGGGGCTGCCATCTTGGGTTGTGCACGCAGGCACGAGAGTCGGGCATGCACAGAAGGTTCACCGCGACGGCCATTACAGTTGCGCATGCGCAGCAAGCTAAGCGCACGCGGCGCCAATAGTAAAGAGGTTCCGCGGGGACTACAACACCCAGCAGCCACTGGGGCTGCTAACCTGGTGGGCGCAGACAGTCAATAGGGCTGCAGAGATCTCCTGCGAGGAGATAGATACATTTGGCGTGCTGAGGGAGACAGTCAGTCGGTGCTGGGACAAGATAGGGGTAGGAGGTAGGTGCAGGGATCGGTAACTCCTGCACTAGGCCAGAATCACCCCCGTAGGCCCCAGCTAGGCCCCGACTCCCCTCAGCTTGTGGTTGCTGCAGGGACCGGCCCATAGGATAGGGACATGGCCCTGTAGAACCAGTTACAGTGAGGGACACAGCCGGGATGCGGAGGCATCCTGGCTATTGGTGGTCTGGGACCAGATAACTCCTGAAGGGACTGTCGGTGAGGTGGACACCTCACAATACTCTTCCCCGCAAGAACGGACGCACCGGAGCTGCCATGCACAGTTGGGTTTGTGAACCCCATCGCAGGACACAGTGCACCCGGGTGTGGACACACCCGGCAGGTACCTTCACCAAAGTGCACCAACACACTCAGTACAGTGGCAGTGCTGACCACACATACAGGGTGGGGGCTTTATCCTTGTGGACACTAGGGCGGTTGAGTGACCAAGGGCCTCTGAAGGCACTGTGGGGACTGTGGACAAGGGTGTGTGACCTTGGTGGGTGGTTACGGCCGTGTCCGGCTGGCGAGTAGCTGTAACCAGAAGCAAATTCATATATCTAGTAAACTGTTCTTTTATGTTATACCAAGTGTTGTTACTGTGTGATCGTATATGCCTATATATGTATATGGGTCCTGTAACGGGCAAATCCACATAGTAGGATCTGTTACAGGTGGAGGCGCTGACGAAGATTGTTCCAGAATACACCCCAGGCTCCCTGCAGCGGAGGCTCAGACCTCCTGCGAGCCACAGGTATTGCACCACACGTACACCGTAGACACACATCTCACAGAGGGTGGGGATACATGTGCTACACATATAAAAATACACCCCCAATACATATTTAAAAAATGCACCCACCCAATACATATACAAAATACACCCACCCAATACATATAAAATTCAGACTTACCTTGGGGATGATCTCAGGTCAGACCCAGTGGCTGCGGGGGGGGCGGTGGCTGCGGGCGACCGGTGTCTGTGGAGGGGGGCGGTGGCTGCGGGGGGGGATGGTGGCTGTGGGGAGGCCGACGGCCGGTAAGAGCAGTTGCTGTCGGCCCCAGCTCTCCCCCAACTGCAAGCCTCTCCCTCACTGTCTGTCCCACGCCGAGGTGTTTGATGCTGACGCTGTCTGATGCTGGCGTGCCTCCCTCTCACACTGGCGTGCCTCCCTCTCACACTGGGCGTGCCTCCCTCCCACACTGGCGTGCCTCCCTCTCACACTGGCGTGCCTCCCTCTCACACTGGCGCGCAACAGAAGCTGAGCCCAGCTGACTTCCGGCGTTTGCAGACGTCAGAGAGACCCGGTGCGCGTAAGCATCAGACACCTTGGCATGGGACAGACAGTGAGGGTGAAGCCTGCAGCTGAGGGAGAGCCGAGGCTCGCGGCAACTGCTCTGACCGGCCGCCTGGTCCCCCGCAGCCACCATACGTTCGGAGAGATGTAATACCGGACACATAATGTCCGGTATCACCTTTCATTTTATATTTCATTCATATGTTGAAGGGGCAAAATACCGGACACCTGGCAACCTTATTTATGCAACACAACGATAAATTGTGAGAAAATGCATACAAAGTATTGCAAACAAATACAATACATTTCCAACAAAATAATAAATGCGGTAAATTTACCACAGGGTATTGAAATAAATCCTCACAACTGTGAAAATACTCCCCGAGGCTGACACACTCATTCGGTCTCTTGAGAAAAGGGCTGATAATCCATAAATGTTGTCTTATCACACATCGGTGTCAGTCTCCGTGAGGGTCTTCACAAGAGGCGGGATTTTTTTTTTAACATGTTGTAAATTGACTGTATTTGCATTGCATGCGTTTCTCACTATTTCATTATATAGGATTGTGTTGGTGTCCTTCATTATTAGGCTACGGCCCCAGTCCTCCCCGCTGCACGCGCGCATGGCGGCGCGTGCAGAGACTACAGCCGTGATCGGTGGTCTGTAGGGGAGCGCGGGGGGGTCGGGGCCATGATGGGGGGTGCAGCCATGATGAGGCATATCTGCCCTGCCATTGGCTCTGTGCAGACCACGTGACCGCGTCGCTGCACGGGAAGACAAATTCTTGACTTCCCTGCTTGCGTACGCGTCACAGCGCTTTGCGCGCCCACACACACACAGCCACTGGGGCCTGCCCCATAGAGGGCTGTGCTGTGGGCCACGCACGCCCTAGCACGGGCCACTGTGACCACCGGGGACTCGGCCTTCAGCTCCATTTTAGGACATAATCGTGGGATTTGTTCCCCTATGTTTGTATCTTTTGTCTATACAGCAGTCAAAACTGAACGAGTGACTGTTATATAAGGAATTTTATATACACAGCAACACTGTTTCAATTATTTTCTATATTTTTGCTTGACATATTTTAATATTGAGTCCCCCCGAAGCCCCCGGGGATGCTGGGTACATATTTTGCCAACTATTTACCACAACCTGAATAGGTTGATGAATTGTGTCATATACAAGGAGAGAAGTAGATTACTATAAAATGTTCTTCTCACCTTCCCCTTAAGTTTCACAGTCGTGTTTGCTTGGAAAAGGCGAGGCCTTTGATTGAGATGTTCTGCGTTATATGTGTTACATCACAGTTTATTGAGTACCATGTACAGTAAATACCGACATTTGTCAGATGCATTCATTTGTATACAAAATGTTCATAGTGCACAGCTTTTCCCAACCAAATCGTGACCTTTGGACATTCAAGAGCTGATTTGGAAGTAAGGCAAGATTTATCTCCGTGCAAAAATGTTAATTTTCATACAGAAATGCTATTCATGCAGTTTAATGAATATACCCCTATGTGTGCTAAAGCTTTCGTCCCGAGTATGTCAGGGACAAGATCCAGATGAAAAATATCACCCTGAGATACAGTAAATACTGTACATCCTGCATAGCAAAATCTTCTGTATATAAATGTTTATTTTATGCCTATGTATGTTTTGAATAAAATGTCTGATGCAAATACAGTATGTCTACAAGGAACAATAAGAGTAAACCTCAAACTTGTATGAAATGTGAGTCTGCACTTTTATGTGTTTTATAATCCCCTCCTGCGTTACCAGTAAATCACAGACCGTATATAAAAAAAAGTGTGTGTGTGTATTTCATTTATAAAATTATAGGCAGCACTCAGTTCGATAATCAATCTACAAAATAGAAAATGGTGGTGCAACGGGAACATGAGCTGGACCCTAAGACCCTCAAAAGTATCCACACAAAAACCCAATTAGGTTCCCAGTGCTAAGAACCTAGTTGGTTTTTTTTAAATATTTAATTTTTTTCCCCTATCGAATATTCTTACACAGTCTATGATTTATACATTGCCTGTATGCATTTCAATCTTCTTCCCATGTATACCACGTTTAGCACAGCTTTGTAAATAAGCTTCTTAAATGACCAGGTCTTAAGAGGACCAGTGGTAATCAGTATACTGATTATGACTTCCTAAATAAGTATGATTTCCCATCGCTTTCATTAGTATTGCCAACCAGGTGAATTATATTCAAGCATAAACCCACAACAAACAGTCACCAAGAGTGACTCTAGCAAAACCTGAAACAATTGTTAGTAGGACACTGTAACAGGGTTTTAACTACTGTCTAAAAGGGCTTAAATAGAAAGCCTGTATTGGTATGAGGAATCCAGCAGGTAGCTGGTTAATTGCAGTTAGTGACAATTAACCATCCACCACCTGGCTCATCAGACAGGTAAACAAGCTTCCTGCTTAAACTGCAGGGGAGACACAGAGACCACTGTTTTGCCAGAAAGAGACTCAGAGAAACATTGTCTTGAGCACAGAAGGGCTGTGCTGCCCACAAGACACCAAGAACCAGACCTCTCTATTCCAGGGCACACTGGAGCCTCCCCTACCCTCCACCCCCCAATGGACACCAACCCAGAGACTGACATAACAGACCCCCAGCTTACAGGTATCTCTTTGGACTTTATGGTCATAGGTTGGAAAGAGGCTTATCCTCCCAGCCCTGCAGATAGGGACTGGGAAAGTGAGTTAGTCCTTACAAAGGGATAGGCTGTTAATTTATTTCTGTGCTTCCTTAAACTGTATTGTTTAAAGTGATGGGCTGAATAAAAGCCATGTTTCATTTCCCCAAATCTGTCTCCCTGGTAGTACCTCTGCACATGTCTCTTAAAGACCTAAATAATGTGAAAGAACCACCAAATTTTTCTTTTTCTTTAAGACATTGCTAAAGTAAAATAATCTGTATCATATTTAGATTTCTGATGCTTTCTTATCAACAAAAGTTCGGCTTTTTTTACTCCAAAAAAGTGAAGATAACACTTGCTGTCAGTAGAAATGTCAATTTGTGCCTGTCATGACAATGATAAATATCCACATATTAAGTATTGCTCATAATACAGGAATCAACTCCGGAATGAGGGAATTAAGAGTGCTAACCTTAATGAACCCACCTTTATAAGCCCAAAATTGCTTTTGTGGGGAATTGCTGCTTTCAGGAAAGCAGTCAACATGCTCTATCATTACATGAGGAATACAAGAGGATACTTTAGAGATAGCTAGAGAGAAGGATCCCCTTGACCCTACACCTGCTTTCCAGATCAAAGTCTCTGAATGTCTCTCCATTATATGATATTGGATGGCTGTCCGCTAACTCAAACTTAACATGTCGAAGACAGAGCTCCTCATACTTCCTCCGAGTCTGGCCCTACTGCCCCCTTCTCCATTACAATGTCATTACTATCATACGCCCAATATCACAAGCACGCTGCCTATTGGTCGCACTCGACTTCTCTCTCACATTTGCAATGTTGCTAAAACGTGTCATTTTTCCCTCTGTAACTTTGCAAAGATACGCCCTGTCCTCTGTCGCTCTATTGCTAAAATTCCAACACACGCCCTTATTCTCTCCTATGTCAACTATTTTAACCTTCTAATATCCGGCCTTCCTGTCTCTCACCTGTCTCCCCTACAATCTATCCTAAACGGTGCTGCTAGAATCACTTCACGCTCTCCTAAATATTTCTTAGTGTCTCTCCTGCTGAAACCCTCTCCTGGCTTCTCATTAAATCCTATATTACTTTCAAAATTATCCTCCTCTATTTTAAGGCTGTACACTCTTCTGTCCATCCTTACATCTCAGTCCTAATTTCTCACTATATACCTTCCCAACTCTTGCGTTCTGCTCAAGGATGTCTTCTGTCTACAGTACCTCTTTTGTATCTAAAGCCCTCCTAAAACCTGTCTCACTTACTGCCCCACACCCAGGGCTGCCGACAGCGGGGGGAACAGCCAGGACTGCTGTCCTGGGCCCGGTGTGCATAGGGGCCAACCCCCAGTACAGATGGGAAATCCCATCCTCTGCAGAATCTCTGAATAGCAGTAGGCCTTTTTGACGAAAAGGCCTTGATAAGTGGCTTATCAAGGCTTATAGCATAGGCCCCATTATATAGTATCAATGTATTATTGACAGGTAGGGGTAATGGCAGGCTTGATCTTTAGTGACAGCAGCCATCTTTACCCCTACCGTCACACATAAGTCTTGCCAGGGAGTTATGAAATAAAAATCTAACAAAGGTGTGTTTTGGGATCAGGCAAGTGAATTAGACTTTTTTCTATGCCAGTGACCTCTCTGGGGAGAACCTATGAAATGTGGTAACATACAGGGATTTCTGCTTATGTTTATTCTTTTATTTTAAGAAACTGTTTGCATTTAGAATAACTGTATTTTCTTGTAATAATCTTTCCTGTAACCTAAGCACTGTATTTTGTATATTAAAGTCAGCCTTTAACAAGTAATACTTTGAGCTCTGATTGAACTTGTCACGTACGACACACCTGTGATCACGTGACCTGCATACGGGACAAGGGTTAATACCGCAGCTCTCTAGCTGATCCACTTTTCATCTTCAAAGAGATAAAAAGGAGGGAGGGAGTTGATGATCGACTAGATCAGCGGTGCGCAAATTGGGGGGTGGAACATCATCCTTGGAGGGGCGCCGGCAGTAGCAGAGGTCCCGTGCTCTTTCCCGAGGCATTTCAATTAAATGCCGGGGGATCGCGTGAGGCCTCCGCAACGCTATACTTACCTTGACTCTGCCAGCGTCACTCGTGACCATGGCAACACGGTATCAAATGACGCCGCGGGGCCATGCGATGTGACGTCACACGCGTCAAATGACGCTGCGGGTCACGTGACGCCGCATCTAGGTAAGGGAGGGGGCGCGAGCACCAGCAGAGGAACGGCAGGGTGGCGCCACTGCAAAAGTCTGCGCTCCCCTGGACTAGATCGCCGCACTAATTGAGCTAGGGTATGGATAAATATTCCTAGTGATAGAATAGTGGGTGCAGAAACTGTGAATTGGGAGTGAATAAGCAGAGCAAAAAAATGGAGGGCACAAAGAGATGTGACTACCAAATAATTCACTTCTTTGCACACCACCTATTTAAAGCTGCAGTTCAGTCTTTTTTTTTTTTAATTTTTTTTTTTACTTCAATAGTTTCATGTGGGAAATCTCTACTTACCTAAAGAACCTCTATAGCTGCCGGTCAATTCGTTCTCCGTGAATTGATCGGCAAAATTTGGCAAGATCTTTAGAGCTGCCATATGTTTTTCTTCTGCTTCTGTCAGTCAGTGGAAGCTCATGAATATTCATGAGCACTCCTGCACTGACATGTGCTAGAGGGAGGGCAGGGCTGACAAAGGGGTGTGCCAGGGCTTGTGACAGGACATGAAGGGGCAGTGCCTTAGCAAATGGCTGTTAAAATAGAATACAAGAAAATTGGTCTTTCAAAGTTGTTGTTTTTAAAACAGAAAATGCTAAAAGTATTTTTTCTTACTACAGAACTGATTTATTAAAAAAAACACACATGCAGGATATTCACTGAACTGCAGCTTTAAAACATAACCATTATTGTGGATCTAAAAAAACATGCATTACTGTATTGTAGGTATAAACAGTAACTAAAAAGTAGTAATATAGTGGGACAAAGTGACCAGGGAGCTAACAAAATCTCAAGCGAAATAATAATGCCTTAACAGGAATGTGAGCTCCCTACTCAGAGTGTATACGTGATAGCAAGATTGACATTAACTACATGCACCGTGAATATGTAATTTGCCGGAGATGGCTGTAAGGTGAATACCTAAACAATCAGCATGTATACATGCATAATGGTGCCATCAAGTGAGAGGGTTAATGTGGCAGTAGTTACCCTTATTAGTGTAGTGCTGGAGACATGTTGCTGATAGACAGCTCAAACATGTGTCGCCTCAATGAGCGGGATAGTGCGCAGTAACCGGGTGTAGCCACACGTAGCAGGAACAAGTTAAAGCTGCAGTTCAGTCAATATCCTGCATGTGTGTTTTTTTAAATAAATCAGTTCTGTAGTAAGAAAAAATACTTTTAGCATTTTCTGTTTTTAAAAAATCAACTTTGAAAGACCAATTTTCTTGTATTCTATTGTAACAGCCATTTACTAAGGCACAGCCCCTTCATGTCCTGTCACAAGCCCTGGCACACCCCTTTGTCAGCCCTGCCCTCCCTCTAGCACATGTCAGTGCAGGAGTGCTCATGAATATTCATGAGCTTCCACTGAGTGACAGAAATAGAGGAAATACATTCCCCATATTTAAAGATGTCGCCAAACTTTGCCGATCAATAGACGGAGAACGAATTGACCAGCAGCTATGCAGTTCTTTAGGTAAGTAGAGATTGCCCACATGAAACTATTGAAGTAAAAAAAAACTATACATTTTTTTTTTAAAAGCCTGAACTGCAGCTTTAACTGTAAACTGAAGTCACTGGCAGAAATTGCCAAACCGTATGAACTAGTTAAAGTGCAGCTAGCAAACGGAACAGCATTGTGGTATAAGTATACCGGCTAGAGAGTGGTACGATACTGTGTATCAAAAAGGTGGTCTAGCTGCTCTAGCAGATAGATGAATAATGCAGCCTCTGTAGTACAACCAAATAGCAGAATAAATGTATCACTCTGTTGGTAACATTGGTATCAGTGCGCACCTGATATGGTAGCTGGAAATGAAAAGGCTGCTAAGTAGAGCAGGCAATCATATCATCGTTATTAAGCTGTAGTAAAGCTAAGAATGGACACTGGTAGGATGCGACTTATCACATAGGTTGGTTAGCAGCAATATAGCAGATAAACGAAGCAGCCTCTGCAATGTATGCGATATGGCAAGCAAATTAGTATCCCTAGATTAATTATTAGTGTCAGTACTCACCTGATATGGTAGCTAGAGAATGAAGGCTGCTAAGTAAAGCAGGCAGCTATTAGCCAGTTATTACTGAAAAGCCCCGATACGAACTGGCAGGCTACAAGTAAATCCTAATAACTGGCAGAGGAAGCTAAATAGAGAGATCCTAACCACTTGCTACTGTAGCTTATATATCAAACTTGCTAAACCCTATAACTCGAAGAGCAACCACCAGAGCCCAATATCGCAGACCCGTGTAGGCCTCTGCTAACGTCACGCTGCGTGCCGACGTACGTTTCCCTCTTGTTACGGAGCATGGGGAGCTCCCGTTCCTATGAAGGCATTATTATTGCGATTTACGCGCATATTTTGAGCCGCACAAGATTTTGTTATCTCCCGGTCACCTGGTCCCACTATATTACTACTTTTTAGTTACTGTTTATACCTACAATCCAGTGATGCATGTTTTATTAGTTCCACAATAATGGTTATGTTAGAAATATGTGGTGTGCAAAGAAGTGAATTGTTTGGTAGTCACATCTCTTTGTGCCCTCCATTTTTTACTCTTCTTCTCATCTTCCCCAAAGGTTCCACAAATGAACAATATCTCCCCCCACTCCGTCACAATATGCAATCAGTCACGAGCAGCACACTTGTGAGCATGTGACTTATAAATGCAACCAGGGTTAATACGTACTGCTAAATTAACCAACTCACCTTTAGCCTCCGCAAGGTACTTCAAATGAGTTAATATTTACCCTTACTCAATTGTAATTTTATCCAACTTCCACCACCACCAACAAAAGATAAACGCAGGCAAGATATGTATTTTCTGCTAGGATCTAATGGTCCCTGTTTATTAAAGAAAAACTATGCATTTAATATAAATTTGTTTATAGCAAAATGTGTTCGAAAATGTACTTTGCTCTCAACAGAGTGTGCAACAGTTTAATCGGAGCCCAAACATCACTTATTCAAGTTTTGTCTTTAATATGATAAAATACAGTGCTTAGAATACAGAAAAAAGATTATTACAAGAACATACAGTTATTATTTTAATGAGATTATCTGAATTTATTATAAGAATAAACAAAGAATTAAATGTACGCAATCCCTTAGTTGAAATCTAATTATGTATTCACACATGCCAATTTTTATGCCCAGACCTTCTGCATTGAAACACACATAAAACCCACACCTGCCATAAATCATCTCTGGCTGACATTTTTACGACTTAAAAGAAAAAACGGTACTGGTGATTTTTAAAAAGTTGACACTATATCAAATGTGTGTATACATGGAGAAGATACAGAATAATGAATTCCAAAAGTAACAGTAGGGATATAGTCCATCAATATGAGTATTCACAATGATAATTATACCTCCGGATCAGAATGATGAGTCTGCTAGGGGTAGCCACCAGGTGAAGCCCTGCAGCCAAGCCGGATGACAGACAGGGTCAAATAAACATCAGCAGCTCTAGATCCCAGTAACAACAAATAACACAGCCTCCATCGATAGAAGATCAGCACAGAAGGTAAATGATGTACTCACAGACCCATGTTGCTTGTAGTAGAGAATAGTATAATCCCGACGTGCATCCCGTAAGCAGAGATCCGTAGAAGTAAACAAAGTAGCGTGGACAACAGCAAAAAAAAAGATGCTTCCAGTTCTCTTCTCTTTTTTTTCTGTGTTCCACGCTTCTTTGTTTACTTCTATGGACAATATATAAAAGGCTTCATAACTTTGTTTCCATAATATTTAGACACACGCCATCTTCACCGTCGTGTCTGGGTACTTAACATACACGCCTGCAATTTTGACAGGATAATGTCTATTTTCACAGGAGAAACAGATATCTGTCTTTTGCATTTCTTAATCCTAAAATGTTTGGCCTCATTTGGTTTGTCTAATTGCAATGGTTACAAATATGTATTTGTTATTTTTGCAAATAGGTGTCAGGCTAATGATATCTTATATTTAATATAGCCCTCATGCTAAGTGGTGACCTGTTTGTCAGCTCTCTGTGGTACACAGAGGATATTTTAAAAATGGAAGGTTTTCTTTGAGGCTTTATATTGCTTATATGGGTTCCATGTAAATGGATTTTGGGCAAAAGGTGACACATTGTGTGCTCATTTGACTGCCTGGTTACATGATCTTCCCCACAGAATGTGGCATCTTTGGTCCTCTTCTGCTGCACTGACAACTATTTAGTGAACCCCCACGTCGAATATTCACTGATCGATCACAGGAGAACAGATCGATCGGCAACTTAGGTAAGTACTTATCATTGTGTGAATTGTATTGATGCACATATTAAAGGGGAAAAAATCAAATAAAAATAAAAAACGGCAGCTTGGACTGCTGCTTTAACAGGCTCTGTATTTGGGTAGTGGGATTTGCAAAGCTTTGCTTCTCTTTCAGTGCTTTGCCATTTTTATTAAGAACTCCTATCTATGACTCATATACCCCTTTGCCTTTGTTTATTCAGTTCTCTGCTGTCACCATGTATTCTCCTCTATCCACAGTGCTTGGAAATTGCAATCATCGCCCCTACTCTGAATGGCTGAGTCTATAGCGACTGTTGAATATGTTACCACAACATGGAAAAAGGAAAGTAGATCACTGTGTGTTTACTGCTAACATATTTTTGCATGGTATGTACATTACAAATCACAGCTTTATGATCAGATACAGGGGTGGAACCAGAACTTGCCTAGTAGTTAATTCAGTGGGCTAACCAGAGTTTGCCAATCCCCGCCAGGCCTTGGAAAGTTAATTGTTACAACGTGACTGCAGTATGTAATTCCTAGATGGATAGTAGCAGGAGGGATCTGTGTTACTTTTTTTAATCGAGCTTTTCCCTGACTAGACCACACCTTAGCTATGCCAGATTCAATCATAACAGTTGACATGCACAACTGCTGCAATGATCTTTGTGGCTTTATAAAGCAGTAAAGCATTGGAATGACAAGCACAATGTTTTTAGCAACAAGCCACAGCCATTTTGTGGAGTGCACCTTTTTCCTAGTTAGTAAACGACATGACAATGTCCCTGCTTCTCTGGTAGGGATAAGCTCTAATGTCCCTTATTAATAACACTGTTCAATATAAGACACCTTCTTTAACGTATACTTTTTATGCGATGTACATATCTCCACAAAGCAGACTTGTAAAAAAAAAAGCTAGAGATGTACTGGTTTTTATACAGCATGGTGTAAGGAATAAGAGAGGCTTAATTACGGTGAAATGTTGGATACTGCCATCCAAGTTTGGGGGTTCTTCAAGCAGACTTTCTTTTGTTTCATTTTCTCGTGCAGTGCTGCAGCAGCCCTACACCCCAACTCTGAATATTATTTTCAGCCTCTGATCCAGTCAGGAGCAGTCGTCTCATAGGCCAGGGGTGCGCAAACATTTTCCCCCTGTGCCCCCTTGCTTCCTCTCCCCCTCTGCCCACGCCCCGCACCTTACCTTGTCTCCGGCGTTCTGACATCACAATGTCATGTGACCCCGTGGCGTCATTTGATGCCATGGTGACGCGTCAGCAGAAGCCACCGGAGACCAGGTAAGGGAGTTACGGAGGCCTTGGCGATCCCCCGGCATTTAATTTAAATGCTTTGAGGATGACCGCAGGGCCTCTGTAAGCGCTCGCCCCACATAGAAAATCGTTCACCCCCCCTTTTGCGTACCCCTGACTTAGGCCACAGCAAGTGACTGGTCGAGGGCAGTTACCTATCTCCAGGCATTTTTAAAACCTGAACGTGTGAATATGGTATGTTAACCCTTTCCTTATCAGAAGACTAGAAGCACCTGAGAGCCGCCTGTCTTCCAGGACCCCGACCATGTGATTGCTTGGAAGCATCATTTACCAAAGATAAATAGCTGGTGCTTGTAAGGTAGAAACGTGGCTACCTTACTCTGCTGGAAGTGAAACGCTCAGTAACCTTCTGGAAGATTAAGTAAATATATTTTCATGGCAGAGAAAGCAAACCCTAGAAAATGTGCAGAGTGTCACAGCTCTATTGTTAGCTGTAAGTTTAAAGAATGGCTTTGAGAAAACTCAAATGAGAAAAGAAGAAAGGAGATTTCTATACAAACTCATTTCTAAAGATGTAACATATACAAACCCAGTGAAGGCAAAGGAGATACAAACACCTATTGAAGTATTTCTACAAATGGAAGCCTTGAAAAGCAGCCGTGCAGGATAAGCACACATTTGAATTGCAATGCACGGTTATAGAAAGGAAAAACAGCATGTATGTATATTGTGATACGATCACTGTCTCTAGGTGCTGGAATAGGGCAGTGATGGGACTTTCCAGTGTACAGGGCGTTCATTTCCCCTGGATAAGCTACCCTCAGGTGCAGCTAATCAGCCAGGTCTGAATGAACAAGGAAATGTTTTAAGGCAGACACAGGGAGCTATCATGCTGAGTGAGAGAGACCGACCGCTGTTCCCAGAAAAGAGGGACAGAGGAGAGAAGTTTGGGATGGGACTCATTTAAGTTCACTTTGCATATCTCCCTGCCAGGTACTTTAGGTGTGCTCTTTTTTCAGCACAGGCACATCTCCCTAATTCTTTTGGAGGGATGTTTTATGGGATACATACATACAAAGGGTGACATCAGCAGACGGATTTTGTCAAAATGATCCGTGGAATTCCAGGAAACGGATTGTGACAGTTCCACTCATCCCTAGTTATGGCAGAAAAATGCTTGGTAAATATGGACCATTATCCCAAGCAAAAGATTACCTGTGCTGTTTTTGTTAACCCTTGAGGTTCCCAGATGAGCAGCGCCCATGGTGGCAAACGCATAAGGGATGGCAGAGAAAATTCGGGAGAACTGTTTAAAAAAAATGTATCCTGTAGAAATGAGCAAAAATAGTGTACCGGCACATGTGACATGCAGTGGACATCATATATTTATGAGTAGTATGGTCTCCTTTATCTTTTGTGATCTTAGCAAAATGTGTTTTGGAACAAATAATATTTATTCAAATAGTCACTCAAAGTTAGATCATAAATAAAAAGAAACATTCTGTGAGCAATTAACTAATATAGTTGTCTTCCTTAAATAAATGTACAGGCAGTCCTCGGTTATCCGACACAATGCGTTACTCAAAATGGCGTTGTAAAGCGAAGCGTTGTAAAGCGAAGACTGCCTGTAGTTACTTGTTGACACGAAGATGTTGCCTTTTTTTTCTTTGATAGAGGGACCCTGCATTACTGACGAGTGGTTTGCCCTGACTTGGAGATAGCATCACAGGGACTGTGTGTGCAGTGGTCATGGAATGAAACAGGAGAAGGAGAAGCCCCATTGAATAAAAAATGACATCACACAAAAAGGCAAAGCTAAAAGAGGGGACAGTCTCCTGAATGTCAGATTACAATACTTATAGAATACATGTGAATATTTATGTTAAAATGTGTATAGTTGTGTTATTTCCTTGTCTTTTGAAGACACTTTCATGTCCCCAATTTTATTTTCCTATTTGTATATGTAAAGCATGTGACAATGTATTATAACCCCTTTTTGCCAGACCCTGAAAGAGGGTCACATCTAAATGTGGTGGTGTAGGTTGGTGCTTAGAGTCTCATACTTTTTCTCAGGGTGCTGGCATCAGGGGTGGCTGGTGTTGTAAGCCAATGGTAAAAAGGGCGCCAGGGACTTTAAACGTACTAGTTACTTTGAGACAGACTGGTTTCATACATACTTCTTTCCGGGGTGCTCATACCTTCCACTACCCTGGGTTAAGGGGAACATGCAATATCTGACTCCAGTGAACTTGAGGCATTTCCAGGTACCTTTCAGGACTCTGTGTAGAGGTGTACTTCTATCGAGGTTCCCATCTACCTGTCATCCTTACAATTCCCTACCAATCCAAACTATGGCATCCTGGTGTGCATAGGCGTAGAGTTGGTGTTAGAGCAACTCTAGGTGTGACACTTCCCTGGAACCCTGGTATAGAGATCCCTTACTTGAAGTGTCACGTACATCCTCTTCCAAGGAAAGATAGCATTCTCTGGCATCTTGATTATTCCTCTGTGCCTTCCTAGATAAGGGACACTTCCCTAACTTTAAAATAATAAAAGGTGACAATACTTCTTCACACATAAATTTGCACATATAAGACATACCATTAACACAGTGAGACTCCCCTTCTGTTGTCCTCCAGGAGGCTCAGGGCCTAGAATATTCTGCAGATCTTTATACCCCTGTGTGATGTCATCATCCCACCCATGCAACTGGGCAAGATACAGACACCCTTAGCCTGTTAGGATTCATATATAGTCAGGTGACTATTCTAGCAGGTTCTGGAACTGAGGAGTGGTCAGACACCTGCCAAGAGATACTTTAGCTACATGGAATAAGCTACGTAGAATTCGCTACATGGAATTAGTTACATTTAGTTAGGGCCTTTCTTAGGCCTCGAGCATGGTCAGCGCTTATGCGCTGACCTGTGCTGAGGCGCGCTGCTGCTCGGCAGTGAGCCCCTGCAGCCGCAATGAGAGCGGCTTTAGCAGGGGCTCGCTTACGCTTCCGCAAGGATGTGGAAGCGTAAGTCTTATGAAAATTTTAAATTTTCGCGCTCATGGGAGCGCAGTGCCGGTCACATGAGCGGTTCGCCCAATGAAGGCAAACCAGCTCCGTGACACCACTGGCCCGCCCCCCGACGGCCCGCTAACCAAGGCCAGGGAAAGCACCCGCTTTCCCTCAGCCTCAGCGCGCCTCTACACGGGCTGAGGCACCATGGACTCGGCCTTAGGCCTCGGCCATAGTGGAAGCGTGCGTGTGCGTACGCGTTGGTGCAGCGTCACGCTCGCCTCAAGCAGGGCAGATTTCTGTCCTGCAGGCAGAGGCGACAGGAAGCCGTGTCTGGGGGCACGGCCGTGACAACAGGGAGCTGTTTCGCCCTCATTGGGCGAAACAGTTCACGTAACCTGGTCGTCGTGCAGGAAATTCAAACTTGGTTGCAGCGCAAAGCACCGTCTCCCTGTTGCGCTTGTGCATGCACACTATACACAAACACATTGACATCCTAGTGTTTGTTTTCGGGGCGAGCGATATCGCTCTCACCATCTCTTGAACTATGGACGCAGCCTTAAACATTAACCTGCTAACCCTATTAACCCCTTCAATAGACAATAGTAATCCCACTAGGCAGATACAGTATAATTCTACATTCTTACCTAAACAGGCAATCATGTGGTGCACCTGTTATAAATCTGTCAAAATACTGATTGTGTACCTAACATAATGGCTGCCTTCTAACTTTGTGCTGCCGCCTGTGAAATGCTGCAGCTGATATGTAACAGCATATTACTAAGTGTAACACATTATTGTTACAGCTTTCAGAGTAAGAGACAGTCTGCCTTTGGAACACAGTAACAGATCTGTTTATGATACTTTGTTGCCAAAGGGTAGAGCTCAAAATGGTGCGTGCCAGAGCTTGTTTCAAAAGAGGAAGTTGGATATGACTTTCTAAATGGTTTCTGTAGCAACCAAAGAATGATTAGTACTTTTAAAAAAATCATTAAAAATTGCATTGGGAGTTAAAAATGTTTTGACAATTTTAGCTAATACTAAAGAACTGATTTATTTAAAAATAAAAAAAAATAAAGGATTTTTCACGTTTTGCTGCTTTAATCCCTTTACAGTAAAGGAGTTAAACAGAACTCTAAGTAAGTCTAAAATCATTTTTAAAGGTCTCACTAACAATAAAAATGGGACCTGGAGTTTGCACTTATTATTTCTCCCTTTTTATTGACCACTTTCTTTATTAGCCCTCAGATAAGAAGTGGGTCCATAAATCTAACTACATTTTTATTAGGGGGGAGCAAAAACAAGAATAACAATTCTCCCCAATCTTGCTCTCTCCAGAGCCATCACTGCAAAAACAAATGACACTTTCCAGAAGATTTGAAGGATTTCAAAAAAAGAATCTATTTTTGTTGTTATGGTTTAACCTATTAAACACATCAATTCCCCTAGCTAACTCTGGTCCTAAATGGGACTGTACTTTAAATCAGAGCTTTCTCAAAAGCGGATACCATTTTTATTTAACCTCTCATAATGGCGTTTCTGTAACCTGTAACTTCTCCCAAACTCAGTTATTGTATTAGCCAGAAGGAAATGGAGAAAAAACAGCGCACGACTCTCCTAGTGGAGAAAAGTGTGTAATATATATGTTGGTCAATAAAGGGTAGGTAGTGTATGCACAATTCTTACCCTTTATTCACCAACATATATATTACAAACTTTACTTCTCTATGAGAGTTGTGCGCTGTTTTTTCTCCATTTTCTTCTAGCACCTGAGAGATGATGAGCCATCTCTTGTGAACACCTGCAGACCTTCTGCATCGACACACTTAGGCTGCGTCCACGCTGCCGCTGAGCGCACTTGGCGCTCTCACTGCAATTAAAATCAATTGGTGCGGCCACGCTCACGCGGCATGAGCGTGCACGTACGCTCTCCCAAGCTTGGTGCTTGATGTTAATAATAGGAGAGCGGTAGACCTTGCTATATTTTGCTTGGGGAGACAAACAAAATTGATTTTAAAGTGCGCTCAGCAGCAGTCAATGCACACAGAACGCAGCCACACACACACACAATCACACAAACACACAGAAATAGCCCCGATTCATTCCCCCCCCCCCCCCCCCCTGCGCTCATGCTTGGAGACTTGGTGACGTCACCGCTGTCCAGCATGAGCGCTCCCAGCGGCAGCGGGGACGCAGCCTAAGGTCCTGTTAACTTTACAGTTCATCTATCACGTGATTGATCCACATCGAGTATTTCATCTGGGTGTTTGGTATCTCTAGACTGAGTTTTTTACTGCACAAATTACCCTTCACCGACTTTTTGATGATACATTTGTTGCGCTTTCCCCCTTTTTTTTTTTATACACTAATTGTGTTAGCCACCCTGAGAAGTAATTAGAATTTCCCGCTAAAGGACAATAAGAACATAGACAGTAGCCGATTTCACCTTTTTCCGCCCACAGACTCACGCTGGCAGCGGGGGTAATCCTGCGCCTGCAGCGTAGCGGCGTCATGATGTCACGGTGGCATGTGACACTGCCTTTTCATGGCAACGTGTCTAGTGACGTTGGGTCACCATGACAACACGATACTGGAGGAGGGGGGCCGCTCTGGAGAAGCTAAGAGACATCTCTCTCAACATACATACACAAATTGGCGCTCTATGCCAGGGGCGTGCAAGCATTTTTTGCTGCACCCCCTCTGCCTGTGCTGGTCCGGCGGTGCGCCCCCCCCCCCTTACGTCAAATGACGCTGCAGGGTCGTATCACGTGACCGTGGCAACTGTGACGTCACGTCTCTGCGGCGTCAAATGACGCTGCGTTGCCATGGTCACGCGTCCTGTGGCCGGCTGAATCTCGGTAAGTAGAGGTTTCAGAGGCCCCCGCATTTAATTTAGGGGAAGAGCGTGGGACCTCTGCAACCGCCCGCGCCCCCTCCCCCCCCCCCGACAAATCTCCCGCTCCCCAGTTTGCGCACCGCTGCTCTAGGCTACAGTCTAGTCAGCCTTGCAGGAAATCCACCTCTGTACATAGGCAATTACAGCATCGCATGTTGAAAATGAAAGCCCATCCATTGTCTTCACCACACATAAAACTATTTCAACTTTCATTTTGGGCAAAACTTTTTAAGGTTAGTTTAAAAAATGTTTGACCTTAACTTAAACTGCCTTTTAACTCCCCCCCCCCCCCCCCACCCTCCTCCTTGGGCTGTATGGGGGGGGGGGTGGAACTAGGGGTGCGGGGGGCTGCAGCCCCCCCTGGATTGTACATTTGTACCTGATGGTAATGCAGGCATGTTACTGATCCTGTATGTACAGCACCCTCATCCAAATATGTGTTTCCCGCAAGCCTGTTGGGCTGTGATGACAGATTGGAGAGACACCTGCATGTCAAAGCTGCAGCACAACGCGAAGCTCCCAGGCAGCTCTCAGCTGATCCCTGCACCCTCTCCCCGGCCACGCCCCTTTCCATCCCCGTCCTGAGCCAATGCAGGGGGGCGGGCCTAGGCCGCAGAGCTCCTCCCCCTCCCCGTGCTGGATGATGGACACCCCGCATGCACTGCGGCTAGTGCGAGAAGCTGGGAGAGCCGGACCAAAGTGCAGCGCGAGGGGAGCAGCGCGAGGGACGGGGAATGGGCAGCGAGGCGAAGCGTGCGGCTGGGTGTCCGTGAGCAGCGCCGCTCGTACAGCTCCAGGTAATAAGTGCTCTGTGTGTGCGCACAGGCGCTAAGTGTGCGGGACGTGCATGCAACAAAGTTGTGATGTGTCAGTGTGTGGGAGACAGGTGCAGGGAGCAGCGCTGCTCACGCTGCCCGTGGCTAATCCCGGAGGCGCAGATCTGGGCGCAGCGGTTATTATTATTAAGGATAGTTGTATTTTTTGTTTCGTGTTATTATTTTGTTAGCTGCTGCTCATTCTTCAGAACTGGCACATGCAGGGGCCGGGGGTGCCGAAAAGTGTTCGTTTTGGCTCGTGTTTTCTGGATCACATCCTTTTTAACAATGGGACAGTTCTCAAGTTACCCTATTTTAGAATTGTGTGTTTATTTTTTTTTTACTGTTTGTATTTATTACAAGAGATCAAGGTGTGTGTGTGTGTGTGTGTGTGTGTGTGTGTGTGTGTGTGTGTATATGTATGTGTATATGTATGTGTGTATATATATATATATATATATATATATATATTCCAAAAACTGAAATGGAAAGTTTAATTTTGTGAAATGAAAGCAGCGGTTCTTTATGCAGATTACCACTTGGTGCATCATATCTGAGTGGTTTTTGGGTGTAGGATGGCGATCTGATATCAGATTATAAAGGACAGAGTTAGTGAATCCTGTTTTTTTATGTCTGGTATCCTATAAAGACCTATGCACATCGCCACCAGGAAATAACTTGGTGTGGGAGCTGGGATATCAGGATTTGGATGGTTGGCTCTTAACTTTGACAGCAGCTAATTGCTAAAACAGACAGAGGTGGCTTTAATTGGAGCTATATAAGAATTTTACATTGATACTGTTGATTTACATATATTAAGGACCAGATAAGTCCATGTAAACGTTTACAAGTAAATAACTTGATGCACAGTATCTGAGTAGACATGTCCCCTTTACAAATACATCTGGCATGTTCTGATAGAATGTAATCTAAACATAACAATTACAGGGTTAAAATGTGTAATTCTCCCCAAAAGTATTAGAGCAACAAAAAGGAAAGTACCTTTTTGTGCATTTTAAAGATAATTAAAATAATAATAATAATAATAAAAAAAGGATTGGCTACAACAAAAGGAAATGATTATTGTAGAAAGCATGAAACATTATATTATTTAATCTCTTGATTGCCAGAAGGGTGAGCAATGCATTGAAATGTATGGCTGTATCCTATGGCACCCTGTGGGTTAAAAAATACACTGTGTATTTAAACAAAGTAACAACTTTTTTTTTTTTTGTCTCCATCTTCTAGCAACGTGGCGATTTCCATCCTCCCCTGAATAATAGAGCCCCTAAAGCTCCCATGGACAACGAGAATGAGACAGGAAATGGGCCAGGGGTGAATGAGACCGCAAAGGACAGAATACCCAGGTAATATCACTGATCACACAGTACCACCATCCTGCTCATCCAGAACTTTCTGCGCACAGATACAAAATGATCTAACTCAAAGGTCTGCAGTGCAATAATATGGAGACCGCTACATTTTTTCATTTACAAGTCTGAATCTTTCTATTTAAAGAAAAATAGACTTATTAAAAAAAAAAAAAGTTGCCTGTCTTTAAGAGCACAAAATATTGTATAACCTTTCTCAAATGAAAGCCACAGACACTTGCCCCACAGTCGAATAGGTTTTGAATTTGTTGACATCATGCATGATACTTTAACTTTTTAAAGGGGTTTCAACCAAATACAGCAAGGGATATAAAAAAAAACCCAGTGCTGGATTACCCACTAGCCACGTGCCCCCACGGTTAGCGGGCCCCTGTAGATTGCGGTGGGCTAGCGCTGCAGCTCCCCATGCAGCAGTTCGGCAGTCACTGTCTGCCATACTCTTCCTTCCAGACGGTGCCAGGACTCGCCTTCCGCCCAAACGGAGGAGGGAACTCTGGAGTCACCGGACCTCACTGTAGATGTATGTGTATAGGAGAGAGGGGTGTCTCTTACCTTCGCCGGAGTGGTCCTCCTCCTGCAGCGTCAAGTTGTCATTGCGACCCGACATCACATGACGTCGCTGCTGGAGGAGGGCCACCACGAGGAAAGGCCCCCAAAGTCTTGGTGTGTAAGGGCCCCAGGGGTTTTTATCCACCACTGATAAAAATTAAAAAAAAGTGTTCATTGGGCAAATTACATTTGCAAAATCAATTGCACAATGTTTCAGTGTAATAAAGGAGAATCCTCTAAAACATAAGGTCAACTTTCTGTATATTTAATTATTGCAATGCTTATTGCATAAAAATGCAGGAGTATGGATTTTAGAAGATCATTTGGTACAAAAGTGAAAATACTAGTTTATTTGTAATTATAATAAACGCAATGAAAAACAAGACGTTTAATCGGAATACTGAAAACGTAGTCCTATTGATAATGGTTCCACTGCATTTCAAACCAGAGTGCAATGAGAAACGTTTGATATCAGTGACAGAAATGAGGGTCACAACCTCAAAGCTAGTTGGAGTTGAGATCACAGTGAGCAAAATGATGTCTCTCTTCTCCGTGAAAGGTATGTCAAGTTGGAGACAGGTTCATTGTATAATGCTGTTTCCTGGTTGTCTCAGCTGTTTGAGGGGCCGGGCCGCCCAACCCCTGCCTGTCTTCGTCAGAGCAGCACCTATCTTGTGCTAGCATTGTGTCTAGGGAAGGGCTGTAACATCACACTGTGACTCTGCTTCCCCAGGGACATACCTGTCTTACTCAGCCCAAGTCATTACCTCACACGTCACTGACTAACCCATTCACTGCCAGACAGCCCTGCTTATCCCATTCACCCCCAGACAAATCTGAAAACCATTGCTAAACCTCCCCATCTCAGACTGCTTAACCCCGTCACTGCCGCAGAGATCTGCCGGGCTCTGTTAACCCTTTTACTGACAGACCTGCATCTACATCTTTTTTTTTTTGTTTGTAACTTTCCACTCAACATGGTGTGAAGCCGCATGGAGAAGATTTTAATCCTGATTAGACTGTTTCACGGCACATTGAATAAGAGTCTTCTGAATGAGAAATCGCTACTTCACAATCTGTCTGAGGGTGTGGAGAGTTTTGCTGACCCCTTTTCTGCCTGAGGGAAGAAAGATCATTTGCCTAACTTTTTTTTTCTTGCAGCAATGTGTTGATATTGTCAATGACTCATTTAGTTATTAGAATTGGCGATGAGCAAAACTTTTGCCCAAGGTTGCAAACAAAGCAAAACATGCCCTTGTATAAATATGCCATGAAACGTTTTGCAAACTTCCCAGTTAGCCAAGCATTAAGTCAGGGTGCATTGCAATTTCCCTTTATATATTACTTTGAAGAATTTGACAATTGCGAGATTCATTAAATGCTGAGACTATAAATAGGGCACACACACACACGCCATGTTTCTGTTACTGGAAGTATTTAGCTGAAAACTTACTAATTCGGCAACATTATTAGTCTTTTGAGGTTGGCGAAATGTTTTGCGAGGAATCAAATTTAGGAAAGAAAACGCTGAAAGTTTTCTGACTGCATTTCAGACAGTTTCATACCTAGTTAGAATGCGTTATTCTTGCTTTTTATTCCGGAGCTGGTTACATATTCTGAGGTTTGTGCTGACATGAGCATTGCATTATTTTTCCACTGGCGCATGATCACCTTCTGCAGGTGCTTTGTCCTCATCTTTGGAGCCTCTTATGCTGTTGCTGTGTAACGAAATCAATCAGCAGGAAAACTTTCAGTCTGTGACGTTGGTGTTACAGTTCAGCAATAAAGTATTGACGTGTGGGTCTTACTTTGAAATAAGATTGTATTAAAACTGGGGAATGCTTCAGCAACCGAGCAAATAATTTTGTTGTGGTTGGGTTGGTCTTTGGAACTATTTGCTTTATCAACCATCTTCCTGTAACTGGTTCACCACTTTGCAATGCACAATTGGGCAAAAACTGTGTTAAAAAAACAAACAAACAAACAAAACAAAAAAATTGTCCCTAAATGGGTTGCTGGTTCTACTCTCCCAGTCTCAGATTTACAATCTGGGTAATGCATCAAGACCACCCCTGTAATGAAAAGTGAATGTATGCACATTTTTTAACAGTATTGATCGACTTAACCAGTGGTGGAAATGTGATGGCAACTTTCCTTTATTTAAAAGTGTAGATTTTACCTGGCTATATTTATTACACACCTCCGCAATCGCAGATTAAGACAAATGTTGCTCTTGCTCATTGGTTAATGTGTTTTTAATTTGTGTTGTTTTTGTAGAATTGATACCTATGGATTTGAAAGGCCTGAAGGATTTGATTATGTGTTTTATGAAGAGTTCCTTTCTAGATACCTCGTGGTTCTTACCAGGAGAGCAATTAAATGGTCCAAGCTCTTGCAGGAGACCACATATGTGGAGAAAAGTATAAAAGGTACATTGTACTAAAAGAAAATATTTTGTCTGAAAGTTCAATAAATCTGTGTGTTTAAAAATACAGGTAAAAAACCCATATACAAATGTATGTATTTATATAAGAGCTGATATTAAGCTTGTGCAGTTATGAAAAGGAAAAAAAAAAAACAATTAACACAAGATTTACATCTCACTTTATAAATCCAGTTAGGACACTTGACCTCATGAAACACATCCGTGATGGTTTATGCTGACCTCCCAGCCCTTACACATTAATAATAGCAAACCAAACGTGCTTTGTTAGCAGTAACAGAAACACTTAAAACTTTGTGTGAATTCTCCTTTTTTTAATGGAGGCATTCCATTTTGTAAAAAAAATAATGTTAAATAGTTGTGGCTTATTATATAGCACCAACACATTCCATAATCTGCTCTGTGTGTGAAGGCCAGAATTAGCTCATGTGAAATTGGGGATGTCTGCATGCCCCTTGTATGTTAGAAGATGCAGGATTTATATTGGGGGAGATTTCATGTGGATTGCGAGTGACGAAACAACGACAACAGTAGTGAATTCTCATGAGGCACGGTTACAAAACAAATAAAATGCATACATCATTGGATAAGTTACTTCAAAGAAGCCATTTTTGTAAAAAAAGATGCACATACTTTGTTATTGACATTTTAGATGGCTGCTTTTTGTGATGTTTAACACGCACATGTCAGCATCGCTATTGCCAGTTGTTGTGTGTTTGTGTAAATGCTAGTGATCAGGAGGCACGAACGGAAATCTAAATGTCACGACAGCTTGGAAAATGTTTTAACGATTGGGCCCCAACCCGGGCTGGCAACCCATTGCTATACAATGTGCTGCAGGCCGCTCTGGGAGCAGAAGAGTTAATTAGTGCTGTTTTTACCATGTGAAATAATGTCAATTACAGACACATGAAAATAGGAACATTACGTGATTAGTATGAAAAATGCTTACGTGATGCTGAGCGGGCAGACATGCACATTTTTAAACCATCTATTTTTTTTAATGCCGTTCTGCTTCTAACATTTTAAATTCTGGTTATCATAGAAAATGAGTGTTTAGTACCCACACAATGCGTATATGTAGAGGGAGGTGGCAGAAATGTAACTGTTAACACAATGACACTGGATTACTTTATCACTTGTGCCCCTGATTTGGACTTCAATAGGCAGAGTCCTAATGTCTCTGCTTTGTTGTTTCAGTAAAGAGGTACATTAGGAAAGGCATTCCCAATGAACACCGTTCTCTTGTATGGATGATAATGAGTGGAGCGCAGGCCCAAATGGAGCTGAATCCAGGATATTATCGCAGCATCTTGGCAGAGGGAGAAAAGAATGAGAAGCTGGTGGAGACCATTGTGACAGGTAAGGTCCCATGAGTGTGTCCTCTGATACACGATCATGTCATGTAAATGGGAAGGTCACAGAAAAGGCCCCTTTGTAAATGGTGGTCGAGGACAACTGGATCTCTATGTACTCCATGTCGTTGATTTTAACATATTTAATTGACTGAGCTAAACCAGATAGACATCACAATGTTTGTGTTCTGACAATTGTCTTTATTAATAATAACTTTATTTCATATAGTGCTTTTCTCCTAATGGGACTCAAAGCGCTTCAAAATTACAGTATAGTGTGCGGTACGCAGCATTGTACATAGGGTTTTTATAAGTCCAGCCCCTGCCCAGATGATCTTACAATCTGTTTTTAGGCACAGGGAGATAACGTGAATCGCCCAAGGTCACAAGGAGCTGACACCGGGATTTGAGTCAGGTTCACAAGGGAGGGGGTCCCTGCTCGGCTGATTGAACGTTACGTACTGGACGGGTGCAATCAGGGAATGGAATTGACTGTAAGCACGAGAGGGAAAGAATTCCCCATAGGATGCACTCGGCCCCCGCTGAAGTAATTCAAACATATCTTTATTGAACCATGTATAGAGAGAAATCAAAAAAAGTTTAAAACCAACCAACTTTGGTAACGAGCGTGGGGATAAATAAGCAGATACGTAAGTAAAATGCTGCTATACTCATGTGAGCACTATGCGCTAAGCTATAATTGATAAGCGTTGAGTGAAACACACTAAACTCCAGTAAGTATTACTAAATACAAGTGCTGTGGTGAACCACTAATGCAGTGGAATAAAAGTTTGACTCTGGTATGATGCGGCGTTGTTGGTGTTGATCATATTAAGTGCAGTGAAGATAAAGTCATTATATTGTAGTGGAGCATTGTTCAGAAGTATAGCCACCTGTACTGTCTGCGTCTAGTGGCTACCTCCTGCGGTCCACATCATAGTTAACTATCTCAAGGCTAAAGTTCCCCGTTAGTAAGTTTCCCCACGTTGTTACAGCTGATCACAGTACTAAGACCTGCGTCTCAGTCGCGCTCATGACGTTTCGACTATGATGTCATCATTACCATTAGGGTAGTGACTGGGACGCAGGTGATAGGAGATGAGCAATAAATGAAGATAAATAATAAAAAAATAAAATGTTTAAAGTTACATTAAAATGCAGGAAAGTGGAACATAAGTACAACCATGGATCCCTATGTTTATTCCTGATATCTGCTCTGGGCTCAGTTATGACAAATATCCATCATTCTTGTTTGACCTGCTGGTTTGTAATTCGTGACCATTTCACAAAATCCATTAAGTTGTTGGTTTCCCTTCAGTAGGAACATGTTAAACCCTCCTGAGCTGCAGAGATTGATCTAGATGCCTTCGATAAGTGTTGCTGCTTTCTCAATAACGACTCAAGTGTATACTTTTTATATTATAGATTTACTCTACTTTAAACTTGCTTTTTTTCTATATAATATGGGAAGAGATTCCTCCTTGTTTTTCCAGAATCACTCCAAAGATATATTTTAGAGATGTATTTGAAAGTCTTCTGAAACATTAGTCGCTGTCCTCACCTGCTGGTCAGATTTAGGACTAGATTACTAAGCCATGATACTCCATAAGATGCCCTACATTGCAGCTTTATAGACCTTTACATCAGTCCAAGGTATCTTCTGGAATAACATTGCACACCATATTCCTCATACACTTGAATGGGCCTTAAGGTTTCTTGCAGTCTGAAAGGCTTCTTATAAAGTAGCACTTCTGGCTAAATATGGGCCATAATGTCTGCACAAGTAGTTACTCCACTTAAAGGATTAAAGGAAAAGTATATTTATTTGTGAATGCAACATTAATGTGAATTGTGCCCACCAGAAACCTCTTCTTTATGTGGTCCATTGTATTATTTATCCAAAGGCCAAATACTTCCAATTGAACATTTTACAAGTAGATAATGGTTAAGGAAACAGAAGGGGTACAAAAATGTTTGTACTCCAAAAGAAAATCCACTTGTGTGCACAGAAAATGTAACTTTTAATACAAGATCCTTAAAACATATATTACCGTAACAATTAATGTAATTAACCATAAAAATAGATTAAATATGCACATATGCACATATGCAACAGAGTTAGCCCCACATACAGATAGATTCCAGTATAAAAATACAACTGGAACCTGGGAGGCTAAACAAAGTGCAACCAGACAAGGTGAGTCAAAATGCCCAACACTTGCACTCACTAGCACAGTAAATAGTTGGCCAGATACAGCAGCAGGGATACGGCTACAATGTGTCCATAGATTGTTGCAATAGTATCAGTAGAACCATCCCTGCCAGCTACACTATTTTTAGATATATGGCTATGCTAGTGAGAGTACTGGTATTAGCACACTGTGTTAAAACAACCCCATAACAGGGGCTGATGACATGATGACGCGTCCAACGCGCGTTTCCCTCCTACTATGGAGCTTCGTCAGGGACAATTTTTAGGTAATGGTTACATGGAACTTTTATCGATAACACGAGTGCAGGGCTGTTAGAAACAGTTTGAGGTACAGTAACTGTCATAACAATGGGAGGAATGGAAGTGTTGAGTCCTAATGATTAAAACCCATGGCCTGTTTGTTGCTGGTCACTGTCGTGTAAATGGTGTCACAAAATGTACTATAATCAATGGAGAAATTAGTTAGAGCTAGACATTGAGTATTGTAACATTTTAGCGGACCTACTGTATTTGGTCAACTAAATAGGAAATATATATATATATATATATACTGTATATATTGTTTCTAATGTTTGTTTCATATACTGCTTCCTTTTTTGTTTGCAACAAAAACTAGGAATGCCCAGAAACTGAGGCGGCTGCCAACATTAAAATAAATTGTTAGAAGAATTAAGAACCAACTTTTATTTATTTATTTTTTTAATTTATTTTTTACAAAATGGGAAAGTTTATTGATACTATGTCGCAACAAGATAGGGATTCAATCGAACAGACGTGAGCATACCTCTTGGGGTCTCAGACTGATTGATTGCGATGGTTCACAGATAATTTCGCCCCTGAGGAAATATGATGATGGTACAGTATATTGTTGATGGGGAAGATAGAATCTGGCATACAATTCCCCATTTATTGTTAGGAGGCTGTGTGGTGATAGCTTTGTTGTTAATCTTTGAAAATGCTATTATTATTATTATTTTTTTTTTTAGTATTTGTGTTAATTTGTTGAATTTTGAAATTATAAGTATGATTGGCAAAACTAAACAATTTTGTGTAAAAATAAAAAATTGTTAGAAAATCCAACCAAATGACATGTAATGAACCCAAATATATATCTGTGTTGTAGAGCATGTGGTCTGAGAGGTTCTTTGTCTCATATCTGGCTAGTTTTCCCCAAAATTCAACCCATGTGGTACAGTCCATGACTTTTTGTTCTTGACAGAATTGTCATTATTGTTCCAAGAGACCCGTGGTCCTTACTTTTGAACACACCAATTGAGGGCATAGTTAAAAATTAAGCAAGGCTGGTCACGCACATTGCATTAACAATCAGATGCCTAGTGGCTACCTTCTGGAGACCGACCAACCCTCCTCCCTTTAAGAAAGTCAGAGAACAAATATATCACGTAATGCTTATGGAAAGTTTAACAAGTTACCTAGAGGACACTTTGAAGAGGTTTCCAAGTGTTTCGGAATGTCATGAATAATGACAATACTATTTCTGGAG
This sequence comes from Ascaphus truei, assembly GCA_036426205.1. NCBI lineage: Eukaryota > Metazoa > Chordata > Amphibia > Anura > Ascaphidae > Ascaphus > Ascaphus truei. Next base: position 151,124,406 of record CM071569.1, read on the forward strand.
GTGATCGGGTATAAGATTAATACCTGGAGGCACTTGCCTGATCGACCACAAGCCTGATAAAACACTGAGAGATTATAAATATACGGTTGGAATACGGAAATAAATACTTGTGTTGAACCTCTCCATTCGCCCTTCCCTCTTGTATCACCCACCTTACCTTGTTTTTTCTTCATCTGCACGGTGTTCTTTTTTTTTTTTGTCAGTTTTTTCTTCTTGTACCTGTATAAAACAGAAGATGTAAAAGTACTAAATAGAGATATTTCAAAAAAATTAAACAAAATTGTTAGCAATAAAATAGTGTAAAAAAATAGCCTGTATTACAAATGCAATACATTATTACCGCAATACATTGCAAAGAATTTCATGGGCAATGCCCTGACCCAGGCCTTTCCTCATCCAGAGTAGAAGGCTGTTACCAATGAAAATTGGAACATACAGTATATGGCTAGAAAATTATTATTACCTAACTTAAGTTTAACCAGTTCCCTTGCGTCTCTGATTTGGTAGACTTGGTTACTATGATTCATGTAGAAAATGAGTATCCTATTTTGCAAAAAACAGAACCTTGTGAGTTGACCTTTAACCCATAGTGCTGTCTGGTTCCCTTCTGTTCACACAGTGCAACAGCAATCACTGCTGGACTTCATTAGGTTTTCTTTCCACAGATCTAAATAGAACTTTTCCTGACAACGTGAAGTTTCGGAAAAGCGCTAACCCGTGTTTACAACAAGCCTTGTACAACATCTTGGTGGCTTATGGACACCATAATAGGAATGTGGGCTATTGCCAGGTAAGTCAAACACATTTTCTTCAAATTCAGAATCCTTCTATTGCAGCCTATGTCATTAATAATACAGTGTAAAGGGGACCATTTTTTGGCAATTGAGATTTCTCCTCATTCTACTTGTAATATAATGTAATCTAATTTTTTTCACTACAACCAGAGGTCCTAGGTCTGTAAGAATTTTTAAAACCTGCTCATGAATGGAGAGTCTGGGACACAACAAAGAGGGGCCCTGGATAAAGGACTTCAAGTAAATGGAGAAAGACCCCTGAAGTTGATTAAAAGTATCAAAGGAGTGACTGGACTCACAGCAGAATGAGGCAGGCTGGGTCTCTAGATGAAAACTATCTCTGACCTTGGAGAAAGGGAGAGTAGTCACATAGTAGAGAGATTTAAGGAGGAATTGGTTAAATGTGCTCTGCCAATGCTTCTCCTGTGATTCAATATGGTGTCTTAGAACAATTATCCAATCTTATTACAAGGTTATGCCATGAAAAGTGTGTGTGTGTGTGTGTGTGTGTGTGTGTGCGCGCGCCTTGGCCCTGCATGAGGGACAGGAAGGTGTCTGAGGTTGGACTGGAAGAGTTTCCAATTCCTGGAAGATAGGAGAACAGTTAAGTTGCTGAGTGTGTCCTGTCTATAAATAAAGTGTTATCTTCATTGTGGGGCCTCATTTTCCTTTTGTGATGTTTTTCCAGTAGCATAAACAGTACATTTGCGTGTGTAGTATTTACAGTAATGTTGGATTAACCCTTGATCATTATCATATATACTGTTTGCTCATGATGTAAATAGGAGCATCTTAACAACTTGTGTATAAGACGTGACAATCCATAAATGTAATATTAGTCTTAATTAAAAGGGGCGGGGCGGGGGGTGAAAGAACATGCAACATACTTTTGGGAACCACACTGCTTTTCTGTCTAAAGTCGACTTTACGCAGTGGTCTCTGTCCTTCTCTCTCTGTCCTTCTCTCGTCCTTCTCTCTCTTGTCCGTCTCTCTCTTGTCCGTCTCTCTCTGTCCGTCTCTCTCTGTCCGTCTCTCTCTGTCCGTCTCTCTCTGTCTGTCTCTCTCTCTGTCTCTCTCTCTGTCTCTCTCTGTCTCTCTCTGTCTCTCTCTGTGTAATATAATAATATTTTTTTTTTTATATCACATGTTTACACCTCACAGGAATTCACACATATGTGGGAACTATGCTGAGGATATTTTACATACAGTAGTGTATTCTGCCCCTGTCTCCCTTTAGATATATCTGTACAGCCACTGGTATATTGTTCTTAAAATATCTTATTTACTTTCCTGACTGCAGATGACAGTCCTGTGTTGTTTTTTTGGCTAGGTAGATTGATCAGCCTTCCAGATGTGATGATGCGTTATTAGATCCAGTCCGGTACGAGCATTGTGATGTGCTGACCTGGTGATAGATGAATGCTGAATGGCAAACTTCATGAATATTCTACTTTGTGGAGCTTCTTTTGTGCCCAGTGTTCCAATCGTTCAGTAACATTCTGTCGCTATGACTGCAGTTGTAAAGCTGGCAGGCAGAGTGAGGACTATAACAGAAACCAGGCCAGGCAAAGAGTGTGAATGAACGCTCATGGATAAAGCAGAATGTAGCATTGACATTTGAGAACTATTGTAAATCTGATTTCCATTTCCATCCACATACCGCCAGTACTCCAGCAGCAGCTTATAATTATGAAAACTCCAATTGTGATGTACTGTATTGTATCAGCTTACCATGTATTGAGTTTACATTTTGGAGTGGTAATTATACGGATATTTTGGACTGTATTTGTTTAGTATTGCAATATAGTCAGTAATTACCAAAATGATACAGAGCCGTTGCAAACCAACCATCTTGCAAGTCTATGCCCCACCCATCAGCCCTCCTTCCTATATGTGTTTTATGGTCATGCTTCTCAACACTCATACACCTTAGCTAGGCCATCATTTATGGAAAGCCAACCATAGGTTACCTGCAAGTGTGTGCTTGGTAATTCATTAAATATTCCTTAAGATCAGGTGTGGTTGGAGTTCCTGTAGGAGAGCGGGTTGAGGAACACTGGTTTATGGGAACCTTGGTACTGTGTTAGCAGTTGTTCAGTTGCATGCTCTCATTACTTAATCCAAACAGCTCAGACAATGTTTCAAAGAATCGGGTACTCTACTTGACCAAGATTCAATCTGAAATGATGAATTATACTGAAGTATCAACTCTCAGAGAACAGAAAGAAGTTACGTTTCATGCCTCCTGTTCTCAACGGTGGTCATCCCCGTTCCTTTAATTGTTGGCAACATATAAATGATTACTAGTAATAGTTTACTTTCCCTATCTACTCTTCTTTCATAGTTTAACATGTGCTTGTTGATGGCTTAGTGCGTAACGAAACGGACTCTGGAACAGAGGAGCATGATTCAAATTCCAGTGTTTGCTTGGACCAAGTTACTTTAGCTCCCTATGCCTCGGGCGCCAAAATTAGATGGAAATCTCTACGGGGCAGGGACTCCTTGTACCTGCAAAATTCCAGGTACCGCGAGGTGTACTCGCGTACATGCGTCGGTGATTATATAAGAAAAAAAATCTGATTATTTGTTTATTAAGCCCTGAAGTTTAGGCTTGCAAAACACAACAAATGATCACAATATACAATACAAAGTGGCATAGTTACAAAGCGACGCTAAGCAGTAAGTCCCTTTCTAGCCCGCTCACGTGAATGGGCTATAAAGATGCCTTATGGCATTGCACTGCTTCGTAAATATGGTCTCTACTGCTTTCATTAATGACTGGTTAGGCTATTGCCTAACTGAGGAATGAAGACTGTCGTGATTGTAACATTGCAGTGACCATAACTGAGACAAACCAGTTATTTTGACATTTTCAGTAGAATTCTATTGAAATTCTATAACTTTTTTTAAAATTAAATATCCATATTTGTCAAATAGAAACCAATTGGATGGTTTCCAAATAAAATATGGGTGAGACTAGAAAAGTAAAAAAAAAAAAAAAGTGTATATTATTGTGCTCTGATTGGGAGAGAGGGAGAAATGTAGGGGTTAAAAGTGAAGGTATATCCCCTCCCCTACAAATTATGTAACGGAACACTACTGGAAGATTTATCAAGAACATGTAAGGCAATGAAGGTGAGTTATAGGCAATTTGTACCGAAAAATAATTTGGACCAAGTGTAACTGCACCTTTAAATATATGTAGAACTCTACTTGCTATAGGTCAGCGGTGTGCAAACGGGGGGTGTGCCTCTCCCCCCCCCCCCTGGGGGCATGGGATTTTGTAAGGGGGGCATACGGTTGCCGAGCCCCCATGCTTTTCCCCAGGCATGTAAATTAAATGCCGGGGGAGGCGCGAGGCCTCTGCAACTTAACTTACCTGCTCTCTCGACATGACAACGCGGTGTCAAATAGCAACGCGTCACATGATGTTGTGACGTCATATGACGCATAGGTAAGGAGGAGCGGAGACGGTTAAAAGTTAGCGCACCCCTGCTATAGGTGATCTAGCTCAACCAACTTTGTACAGTACTAATTACATAAATGGAGAGTGCAACAGGGGAGTATATATATTAATTGACACAACAAAGACAAAGTCCCTCTTTATGCACTCAATAGACAACCTCCTTAAACTGTAACCTTTAATGAAATTAAAATAGTCAGTATATAGAAAACAGAATTTAAAAAAAAATGTCTCTGAGGACAAAACATAAGCTAGATCTCTAGGGAGTACCCAAAATTGTATGATTATTATACCTCTTCTAAATATGACGAATGAACAAAAGCCCAACCTAATTAAAACCTAATGCGTGTGTTTCTCGAACTGAGCTTCTTTCTGCTGGGGCACCCCAGAGTGAAACGCACATCGGGTTTTAGAGACGTCACGAGCGGGATCTTTAGGAGCCGCTGGCGTATGCTTGTTCCAACATTGCTGCAGCAACATGAATGATTACTGACATTTAGCACTGAACCTTTCATATTTCCCACTGGCACAATTGGATGTTTATTTAGTACTCTGTCTTCAAGGACTCTTTTATTTTAGGTCCCTTAATGGTACAATAGCAGGCAATCCTTTTCAGGTATAGTCCCTTTTACCAACTAACTTAGTTTTGGGCTGTAGTTTGTTGAGGTAATATTTTAGTTTTCACTTTTCTTTCATTTATAGGTATGGCTTCTGTTTTCCCCCTCAATATTAGTCATTTTATTTTGATTATTAAAGGTTATATTTTAGGAGGTTGTATGAGTGCATAAAGAGGGATACGTTGTGTTTGTGTCAGTCTTTAAAACACACCACACACTGCAATGATTGGCCAAACTAGTGTTTAGTGAATGGGCCATAAGCTCTCTTCTAGCACTGGAAAGGGTGTTGTGGAAAACCACTGCATCATGCATACGCTCCTATAGCCTGCACAATTTGGTGTGTATATGAGAACAGCAAGTTTTAGGCTGTAAACGGACTTTAGTTTGGCACTGTCTTGACAGAGAGGAGCCCACCAATAAGATGGGTTAGTATTATTCTCCGATTACCACAGTTACGTGAGGAACATCATTATCCCTCATCATTGAGCTGTGAGGTGCCCTGTACAAACAGTTGCCCTAATACAGACCTAACTAGGTGCATAGATGGAGATAAAGGTATATATGCATATCATTTATTTGTATAGCGCTATCCATGTACGTAACGCTGCACAGCACTAATAGACCAACGGAATAATTTGAGAAATAATGGAAATAAGCGCTTCTAAGATGAAATCGACACCTTTCAAACAGCGACTTTTTTGTTCAGAAGTTATAGTCCAACTACTGAATTAATTTTCAAATCCAAGTGAAAATGGTCAAAACCAAAAAAAAATCACGCTGATTAACTTTTTAAATTTTTTTTATAAACGTTCACATTTTTTTTTTTTTGGCACACTTTTGCTGAAACGTAGATGTCTGGCCAAATTTCGGAAAAGAAAACTTCTTTTTATTTTAAGCTTTTTTTTTTTTCCAATATTTTTTTTTTACAAAGGTAAGAAGTGCACAATCTAAAAAAAACAAAATCCCAGTGAAAGTGACCATTTATTTTCTAGTTTGATTCCAAGTTCTTGGGACCTATTCTATAAGCCTTCATAAAAAATATCGCTGGGCCGGTTGCGCCGCCAGTTTTGGCAGTGTTGCTATCACGGTATTCAGAAAGCGCTGAATGCCTGAGATAGCATAATGACTAAATCTGATGAGTAGCCGGCGATGTGATGTTAAACTCTCTCAAAAGGGCTCACCCGGCGACCATCAGCGATCTGGCCGGCGCATATCTCGCCAGCGATCGCAAGATTTTAATAAAATGTTTAATACTAGTGTACGTGAGCAAGGGGTCTCCGGAGCAGAACCTTGTTGATTTCAGATCCGGGGACCCCCTGCTTCCCGAGATACAGGCACCGTAATGGGGGGTGGGCGGTATCTCCTATGCATTTAAATGTCTCGCGTCACATGACCGTGGAATTTAAATGCATAGGAGATACCGGCACCCCATAATGGGGCCTGTATCTTGGGAAGCAGGGGGTCCTCGGACCTCAAATCAACATGGTTCTGCTCCAGAGACCCCCTGCTCACGTACACTTGTATTACAATTGTTATTAAAACCGCTTCATTACCTTAGCAGCTAGCTAATAAGACAATGAAGGCGTTAACTGCAATAGCCTGTTCATTGGGGGCAGAGGGGGTGGATTAAGGGGGTAATAGCCTCAGGCTGGGTGGTTAGACCTGCCTGGAAGGTTGCAGGAGGAGTTAACCCCCTTCACTACCATAGCGGTGGAAATTGCTATGTTAATGAAGGGGTTATCTCCTCCCGCAACCTTCCAGGCAGGTCTAAACACCCACCCTTGGGGCAACTACCCCCCTTTCACCCAATCCCTCTACCCCAATAAACAAAAATAAACACAACAACCCTACTACCCACCTCCTCTACCAACAACAACCCACCCCCCCCAACACACACAATACAGTAATGGAAAAAATAACTATCTACATATGGATAATAGCTCATTTGCCCATTCTAAAATCAAACATTAACCAGCCAGCATAAATAAAGTAAATCATCCTCTTACTCCTGCCATGATGAAGGGCATCCTCATCACCATACTCCAGGTGCATGTCCTCTGTTTGCAGCAAGAATACAAGAAAAAATACAATCTAGTGGCTCCTAACCCCTTAACCACCTTAGCGGTTAATAACTGCTATAGTAATTAAGGGGTTAACCCACAATCCTCCGCTACCCACCCGGGAGGCCTAACATCCCACCCCGGACCCAATACCCTCTACCCAAAAAAATAATTAAAAACAAGCATTGGCCAAAAAATGCATTGCCTGTCACTGTACAGGCATACCCCACTTTAAGTACACTCACTTTAAGTACACTCGCGAGTAAGTACATATCGCCCAATAGGCAAACGGCAGCTCGCGCATGCGCCAGTCATCACGTCCTGAACAGCAATACCGGCTCCCTACCTGTACTGAAGCTGTGCGCAAGCGGGGAGACTATAGAGCCTGTTACAAATGTGTTATTTACATCAGTTATGCACGTATGTGAAAATTGCAGTACAGTACATGCATAGATAAGTGGGAAAAGGTAGTGCTTCACTTTAAGTACATTTTCGCTTTACATACATGCTCCGGTCCCATTGCGTACGTTAATGCGGGGTATGCCTGTATTTATCTGCAGGGCACAGATTAATACATTGGCAGGCAATGGGCAATCAAAAACATAAAAATAAATACAATAAAAAAAACCTGAATAAAGACCATTGCATACATTCAATATTTCTTACCTTTAGAAGTCTTCACCCTCTGAATCCCGGTGTATTAGGAAGCTCTCGACACGCAACGTCATCACCTGCAATCCGTCTCCATCCACCTTGAAGATCAGCATCCGGTATCAAAATCTTTCTTTAATCTTCTTTCACCGTCTTTTATCTTCTTCTGTAATTATTTTCTTATCTTGTATCTTCTTTATTTCAATTCAAAAGCCCATGTTAAATCCAAAACGGATGTTGCCACATCGAGTTATTCCGCTAAAATGAGACATACAGGTCTTATATACTGTATGGCCTGTGACGTCACATTTTAGGGTCAGGTGGTACAGCTCCAATCCGATTGGATGCTGTATCATGTGACAGGATTTTTTCTTTAAGGATGTGACATCATCTCCAAGTGAGGTACGTCACATCCTTAAAACCACATGGCTATATCACATGGTATCACAGCCAATGGGATTGTCTTCAATCCCATTGGTTCCTGTACCATGTGATATGTTCCATTAGTTCAAAAGGATGTGACATCACTTTAAGGGATGATGTCACATCAATTTTTTTTTTTAATTTTAATTTTTTTAGAATGTAACATATCACATGGTACAGGAACCAATGTGATTGAAGACAATCCCATTGGCTGTAATATCATGATATAGCCATGTGGTTTTCAGGATGTGACGTACCTCCCTTGAAGATGACATTACATCTTTAAAAAAAATTTTTTTTTAAATCCTGTCAAATCAGATTGGAGCTGTAATATCTGACCCTAAAATGTGTCACAGGCCCTATATAAGGCCTGTATGTCTCATTTTTGCGGAAGATCCCGACGTGGCAACATCAGTTTTGGATTTAACATGGGGTTTTGGATTGAAAGATAGAAGATGAAAGAAGATTTTGGTACCTGATGCTGATCTTCAGGGTGGATGGAGACGGATTGCGGGTGATAATGTCGCGGGTCGATAGCTTCCTGATACGCCGGGATTCGGAGGGTGAAGACTTCTAAAGGTAAGTAATATTGAATGTATGTAATTGTCTTTTTTCAGGTTTTTATTTATTGTATTTTTATGTTTTTGATTGACCATTGACTGCAAATGTAATCTGTGATGGTACGGATAAATACAGTGACAGGCAATGCATTTTTTGGCAAATACTTGATTTGAATTGATTGTTTTATTGTTTCTGCTTATTGATTTGATTTAAATTGTTTGTGATTTGGGGGGGAGGTGTTGGGGTAGAGGAGGTGGGTATTAGTGTTTGTGTATTTGAATGTTTATTGTGGATAGCGGGTGGGTAGCAGGAGGGGTTAACCCCTACATTACCTTGGCCGTTTTAACCACAAAGGTTATGAAGGGGTTAATTCCACCCGCAACCCCCCCTGCAAGGCTTAAACACCCATCAAGGGCCAAATACCACCTTCACCCACCCCCGCTACCCACAATAAACATGGCACTGGTAGTTAACCCCTTCATTGCCTTCGCAGTTAGCCGCTTACGTAATGAAGTTGCATGTAAATGCATTTTTATTACATGGGATTCATGCCGGGGGTCTCCGGTGCTGGTATTAATGTGTATCAGCTCCAGATGCTCCCGGCATCAATCAGAAGAAAAAAAATGCATTTTTCCTGCCTCGAAGTATCTCTTGCCGCTTCCCCCCAGCCTCAAGCCAACTTTTCCTGGCGTGAGGATTTTGGGAGAAACTCGCCATTCTAGAGTCGCGATTAGCCTCAATAAGATAATCGAGGCTACTAGAATTGCACGAGCTTCAGAACCTGCCGATAAGTGGCTTATCGATGCTCACCCGGCGATGCGTTTTGGACGGCACAAAAAAATGGCAATTCATGCCTTTATCGCCCACTTATGGAGGCGTTTATGAATAGCAGCAGGCATTTTGGCCGAAAAGGCCTTCATAAGTGGATTATCGAGGCTACTAGAAGAGGCCCCCTTAGCTTTGCCACCATTTTCTGGAAGCGGCAGTGGAAATCAAAACGGGAGGAAAGGGTAATGATGACACACTTTTATGTGAATCGCCTTTTTATTTCTCATTTTGTGTGTGTTTTATTTACACCTCCCAATATATGGATTGCTAATTTTGCTCATATATATGGTAAGTATCTTTCTAACTCCTGATATGTTTTTGTTACTTGCAAGTGATTGTAGATACAGTATCACCATAATATAAACAGTCACTCTGACTTGATTCCACTCTAAAGGGAAAATGAAAGAGCATATTCCAGTTTCATTAAAGTGACAAATTTCTCTCACATTTTTCACCTGTATTTTCCAATTGATGACTAATTAAAAATATATATATTTATGAATGTTTGTATTTTTTTGTAATAAAGCCAGACGAGTAAAACGCAGTCACTTTGCTGCCAGTGGCCTGCGATGCGTTGCAGTGATGGGGTCAGTACATTTTGAACTCCCACATTTATATTATTTTAAATTAGCTGCTCCGTTTGGTCTGTTTTCTTCTCAACATACAAATCTACAATTATAATCAATTGCGTAATTAAATATGGTCATATCACTTTCTAAGGATGTTGAATATTTTAAGAAATAGATTAGAATTTACATTGCATAATATGCAATTTAGCTGTAACATTTTAATCAATCATCTCTCTGCATAATTCTCTTCATTAAATACAAGTGGTCATTATGGAAGTGTATTTATATAGAATTATCCACAGCATTTTAGAACATAATCGGTGCCTCCAATAATTTTACATGGGGGGGAAGGTTAGAATTTGGCCAAAGTGGTGGGAAAATAGCCATGTATAAATGCTATAAAGATAACACGTTTGAATCTGAATACCATGATGCCGCTTTTAGTAAATCTGACCTTGAACAGCAGAATGATGAACCTTGGTTTGCTATGGATTAGGGTGTCCTGGATGACCCTCTTTGTTGCTACCAGTTTCTTGTAGAGCTGTTCTCTCACTGGTTTATTTTCAGGAACTTGTTTCCCCTTCAATACATGAGACGCTGTGGTGACACATGGCAGACTCTTAACGTTTGTGCAGGGCCATTGTGGTATCATTGACACTCCTAGATCATTAGCTTTTATGATGTAATATTAAGCACCAAATGTATTTTGTTTAAAAAAATAAAACGCAATAACTCAAAAGTCAGGCCTTTCACAGTTTGTTCTATGATGATTATGTATATACAGTACCACTAATGTAGCGTTATTGAGTTACATGTTTGCCGACGCAGAAGAATACATGTAGATCTAAGCATATTGCGTTCTCTTTTCATTACAGGGCATGAATTTTATCACTGGATACCTCATTCTTGTTACAAAAGATGAAGAGAAATCCTTTTGGTTGCTAGATGCTCTGATTGGACACATTTTGCCTGGTATGTTAACTGCAT
>CM071569.1:151137858-151150052 GCA_036426205.1 Ascaphus truei
TATCAAGAACATGTAAGGAATGAAGGTGTATTTGATAGGGCATTTGTATACGGCGAAAAATTAATTTGGACGCAAGTGTAATCTCTGCACCTTTAAATATATGTAGAACTCTACGTGCTATAGGTTCACAGCGGTGTGCAAACGTGGGGTGTGCCTCTCCCCCCCCCCCCTGGGGGGGCATGGGTATTTAGTAAGGGGGCATACGGTTTCCGAGCCCCCTATGTGCTTTTCCCTCAGGGCATGTAAATTAAAAAATGTCCGGGGGAGGCGCGCGGCCTCTGCAACTTAACTTACCTGCTCTCGCTCTATCCGACATGACAACGCGGTTTCAAATAGCAACGCGTCACATGATGTTGTGACGTCATATGCCGCAATAGGTAAGGAGGAGGGCGGAGACGGTTAAAAGTTAGCGCACCCCTGCTATATTGATCTGCTCAACCAACTTTGTACAGTACTAATTTACAATAAATGGAGTTAGTGCAACAGGGGAGTATATATATACTGACACAACCAAAGACTAAGTCCCTCTTTATGCACTCATAGACAACCTCCTTAAACTGTAACGCTTTAATGGAAATAAGAATAGTCATTAGATAGAAAGGAAACAGTAATTTAAAAACACATTTCTCTGAGGAACAAAACATAAGTCTAGATCTCTAGGGAGTACCTCAAAATTGTATGATTATTATACCATCTTCAAATATGACGAATGACAAAGCCCCCTAATTAAAACTAATGCGTGGTTTTCTCGAACTGAGCTTCTTTCTGCTGGGGCAACCCCAGAGTGAAACGCACTCGGGTTTTAGAGTACGTCACGAGCGGGATCTTAGGAGACCGCTGGCGTTGCTTGTTTCAACAAGTGCCTGTCATCGTAACAATATGATCCTGACATTTACACTGGAAACCCTTTCATATTCCCACTGGCGATCTAATTTGATGTTTATTTAGTACTCTGCTCAAGGCTCTATTTTATTTAGGTTCCCTTAATGGTACCATAGCACGCAATCCTTTCAGTATAGTCCCTTTTACACTAACTTAGTTTTTGTGCTTTATTTTGTTGAGGTAATATTTTGTTTTCCACTTTTTTCTTTCATTATAGGTATGAGCTTCTGTTTTCCCCCCTCAATATTAGTCATTTTTATTTTGATTATTAAAGGTTTATATGGTAGGAGGTTGTATGATGCTATAAAGAGGATAACGTGTGTTGTGTCAGTCTTTCAAACACTACCACACACTGCATGATTTGGCAAACTATTGTTATGAATGGGCCTCATAGCTCTCTTCTCGCCCTGGAACGGGTGGTTTTGGAAACCACTGCAATCATAGCTTCGCTGCCTAAATGCCTGGCCCAATTGTTGTGTATATGAGAAGCAATCAATTTTTAGGCTGTAACGGATTTAGTTTGGCACTGTCTTGAGCAAGAGAGGAGCCCACCATGAAGATGGGTTAGTATTATTCTCCGATTCACCTACAGTGTACGTGATGAACACATTATCCCTCATCATTGAGCTGTGAGTCCCCTGTACAGAACCGTTGCCCAGTAATACAAACCGTAACTAGGGTGATAGATGGATGATAAAGGTATATTGCATATCATTTATTTGTTAAAGCGCTATCCGATGTATCGTAAGCCGGTCCTGGCCAGCACTAATAGATCCAACGGAATAATTTGAGAAATCTGGAAATAAGCGCTCTAAGATGAATCGCCCACCCTTTCAACATCGACGTTTTGTTCAGAACGTTATATTCTGCAACTGACTGATTAATTCAAATCAAATCCAAGTGGAAAATGGTCAAAACTCATAAAAACAATCACGCTGATTACTTTTTAAATTGTGGTTGTTATCAACTTTCACATTTTTTTTTTTGTTTGGCCTACACCTTTGCTGAAACGTAGAGTCTGCCAAATTTCGGAAAGGAAAACTTCTTTTTTGTTTTATTTTTAAAGCTTTTTTTTTTTTCCAATATTTTTTCTTTACAAGGTAAGAAAGTGCCCAATCTAAAAAAAAACTAAAATCCCAGTGAAGTGAAACCATTATTAATTTTCTTCTAGTTTGATTCCAAGTTCTTGGGACCCTATTCTATAGTGCCTTCATAAAAATATCCGTCTGGGGCCGGTTGCGCCGCGCAGTTTTGGCAGATGTTGCTATACGGTATTTCAGAAATCGCTGAATGCCCTTATATAGGCATAATGCCTCAAATCTGATGATTATCCTGCGATTGTGATGTTAAACTCTCGTCAAAAGGGCTCACCCGGCGACCATTCACGTCTGGCCGGCGCATATCTCCCTCGCCAGCGATCGCAAGATTTTTAATAAAATGTTTAATACTAGTGTACGTGAGCAGGGGTCTCTCGGAGCAGAACCTGTTGATTCAGATCCGGGGACGCCCCTGCTTCGGCCGAGATAACAGGCACCGTAATGGGTGTGTGCGTATCTCTAATGCATTTAAATGTCCTTCGCGTCCACATGACGCGTGGAATTTAAATGCCTAGGAAGATACCGCACCCCATATGGCCTGTATCTTGTAAGCAGGGGGTTCCCGCGGACCTCAAATCAACATGGTTCTGGCTCCAGAGGATCCCCTCTCACGTACACTTGTTATTCAATTGTTTATTAAAGCCGTCTTCATTAAACCTTAGCAGCTCGCTAATAAGACAATGAAGGCGTTAAACTTCAATACCTTTTCCTTTGTGGGGCATCGGGGGTGTATTAAGGGGGTAATAGCCTCAGGCTGGGTGGTTTAGAACCTGCCTGTAAGGTTGCAGGAGGAGTAACCCCCTCACTACCTATAGCGTTGGAAATTTGCTTGTTAATGATGGGTTTATCTAGCTCCCGTCAAGCCTTCCAGACAGGTCTAAACACCCCCCCTTGGGGTCAACTACCCCCTTTCACCGCAATCCCTTCTACCCAATAAACAAAAATTAACACATACTAACACCGCTCCCTACTACCAACCCACGCTCCTCTAGCACTACCAACAACAAAACCCCCCCGCCCCCCCAACTACACACAATACAAGTACTGGCAAAATAACTATCTACTAGATGGATACTAAGCTCTTTGCCCATTCTAAAATCAAACATTAAACAGCCCTCATAAATAAAGTAAATCAATCTCTTAACCCTGCCATTATTAAGCATCCTCATCACCATACTCCAGGTGCATGTCCTCTGTTTTGCAGCAAGAATACAAGAAAAATTACAATCGAGTGGCTCCTAACCCCTTAACCACCTTAGCGGTTAAAACTGCTATAGTAATTAAGTGGGTTAACCCACAATCAGCTCCGCTAACCCACCCGGGAGGCCTAACATCCACCCCGGACCCAATAACCCTCTAACCCAAAAAAATAATTAAAAACAAGCATTGGCCAAAAATGCGCATTGCCTGTCACTGTACAGGCATACCCCCACTTTAAGTACACTCCTTTAAGTACACTCGCGAGTAAGTACATATCGCCCAAATAGGCAGCGGCAGCATCGCGCCTGCCAACATGCGCCAGTCCATCACGTCCTGAACAGCAATACCCGGCTAACCGGCCCCTACCTGTACGTGTAAGCTTGTGGCGCAAGCGTGGAACTTATATAGCCCTGTTACAATTTGTTATTATCATCAAGTTATGCAACGTATGTGAAATTGAGTACAGTACAGTGCATATATAAGTGGGTGAAAAGGTTAGTCTCACTTTTGACGTACATTTTCGCTTTAAACATACGATGCGCCGGTCTCCTTGCGTATCGTTAATGCGGGATGCCTGTATTTTATCTGCATGTCAAAGATTATATACATTGGGCAGGCAATGGCAATCAAAAACATAAATAAATAACAATAAAAAAAAAAACCTGAATAAAGACCATTGCATACAGTCAATATTTCCTTACGCTTTAGAATTCTTCCACCCTCTGAATCCCCGGTGTATTAGAAGCTCTCGACACGCAACTTCATCAGCTCTGCAATCCGCTCCCATTCCACCTTGAAGAATCAGCCATCCGGTATCAAATAGCTTTCTTTAATCTTCTTTCAACTTCTTTCCATTCATCTTTTCAAAATCTTCTTTCAATTCAATTCAGCGTCTTTAATCTTCTTCTGTAGATTAATTTTTCTTTATCTTGTATCTTCTTTATTTTCAATTCAATCCCATGTAAATCCAAACGATGTTTGCGGGGTTGGACATCGAGTTATTCCCCGGCTAAATGAGACATACAGGTCTTATATACTGTATGGGCGCTGTGCGTCACATTTTAGGGTCATGTGGTACAGGCTCCAATCCGATTGGATGCTGATCATTGACAGGATTTTTTCTTAAGGAATGTGACATCATCTCCAAGTGAGGTACGTCACACATCCCTTTAAAACCCACATGTCTATATCACATTGTATCACAGCCAATGGGATATTTCTTCAATCCCATTGGTTCCTGTACGCATGTGCTATGTTCCATTCGTATCAAGGGATGTGACATCACTTTGAAGGGCATGATGTCACACACATCATCAATCGAATTTTTTTTTTTAAATTTTAATTTTTTTGAATGTACATATCATCCATGGTTAGCAGGAACTGGGCAATTTGATTGAAGAACGCTCCCATTGCCTGTTAATATCGACATGATATAGGCCATGTGGTTTCAGGATGTGAACGTACCTGGACACCTTGGAAGATGACATTACATCTTTTAAAAAAATTTTTTTTAAATCCTGTCAAATCAGATTGGAGCGTAATATCTGCCTTTCCTAAAATGTGTCACAATCGGCCCTATATAAGCCTGTATGATTCCATTTTTTTGTCGGAAGATCCCGACGTGGGCAACATCAGTTTGGATTTAACTTAACATGGGTTTTGGATTGAAAGATAGAAGATGAAAGAAGATTTTGGTACCTGATGCTGATTTCAGGGTGGATGGAGACGGATTGCGGGTGATCATGTCGCTGGTCGTAGCTTCCTGATACGTCCGGGATTCGGAGGTGAAGACTTCTAAAGTAGTTAATATTGAATGTATGTATTGTCTTTTTCAGGTTTTTATTATTGTTTTTTATGTTTTTGATTTGAACGCTATTGACTGAAATGTAATCTGTGTATCCGGTTACGGATAACTACTATTGACAGGCAATGCATTTTTTGGCAAATCTTGATTTGAATTGATTGTTTTTAAAATTGTTTCTCTCTTGCCTTCTGCTTATTGCTTTGATTTAAATGTGTTTGGATTTGGGGGGAGGGTGTTGGGGTAGAGGGGTGGGTTTAGTGTTTTTGTGTAATTTGAATGTTTATTGTGGATAGCGTGTGGGTAGCAGGAGGAGTTTACCCTTACATTTACTTGGCCGTTTAACCACAAAGGTTATGAAGGGGTTAGGAGGTGGGTCCACCCCGCAACCCCCCTGCGAAGGCTTAAACTACCCATCAAGGCCAATACCACCTTCCCTCACTCCCCGCTAAAACCCACACAATACACATGGCGACTGGTAGTTAACCCCTTCATTTCCGTTCGCAGTTGCCTATTACGTAATGAAGTTGTCAATGTTAATCATTTTTATTACATGGGATTCATGGCCGGGGTCTCCGTGCTGGTATTGAATGTGTATCCTCTCAGAATTCTCCCGGCATCAATCAGAAAAAAAAAGTGCATTTTTTTCCTGCCTCAAGTATCCGTCGTTGCGCGCTTCCCCCCAGCCTCAAGCCAACTTTTCCGGCGTTGAGGATTTTGGGAGAAACTCGCCGATTCTAGAGTCGCGATTAGTCCTCAATAAGATAATCGAGGCTACTAGAATTGCACGAGCTTCAGAACCTGCCGATAATTGGCGTATCGATGCTCACCATCCCCGTCGCGGACGTTTTGGGGACGGGCAATGCAAAAAACTGGCAATTCACATCAATGGCCTTTATCGCCCACGCTATGGAGCGTTTATGAATAGCAGCAAGGCTTTTGGCCGAAAAGGCCTCATAGTGGATTTAATCCGACTGCTACTAGAAGAGCCCCCTTAGCTTTGCTCAACCAGTTTTCTGGAGAGGGGCGGCTATTGGAAATCAAAACGGGAGGAAAGGGTAATGATGACACCCTTTTATGTGAATCGCCATTTTTATTTCTTTTCATTTTGTGTGTGTTTTATTTACACTCCGTCCCAATATATGGATTGCTATTTGCTCATATATATGGTAGTACTTTGCTAACTCCTGATATGTTTTTGTTACTTGCAGGATTTAATACAGTCATCACCATATTATAAAATAAACAGTCACTCTGACTTGATTCCATACCTCTAAGGGAAAAATGAAAGAATCATATTCAGTTTCATTAAAAGGTTACAACTTCTCTAACTTTTTCATTCACCTGTGATTTTTCGCAATTGTATACTAATTAAAAATATATATAATTATGATGTTTGTATTTTTTTGTAATAAAGCCAGAAAGTAAAACGCAGTCACTTTGCTGCCATTGGCCATGCGATGCGTTGCACAGTGATGGGTCGATAAATGTTGACTCCCCATTTACTATTTTTAAATTAGCTGGCTCCGTTTGGTCTGTTTTCTTCTCTAACATACAAATCTACAATTATAATCAATTTGCCGTAATTCAAATTATGGTCATATCCTTTCTAAAGATATGTTGAATATTTAAGAATAGATAGAAGATTTACTTGCTATCATATGCAATTTGCTGTAAACATTTTAATCAACTCTCTCTTTGCATAATTCTCTTCATTAATCTCAAGTGGTCTTATGGAAATTGTATTTATGATGAATTGATCCCAGCAATTTTAGTAACATATCGGTGCCTCCAATAATTTTACATGGGGGGAAGGTTTTAGAATTTGGCCAAAGTGGTGGGAAAATAGGCCATTTAATAAATGCTATAAAGATAAACTCGTTTGAATCTGAATACCATGATGATGGGCCAGCTTTTAGTAAATCGGACCGTTAACAGCAGAATGATGAACCTTGGTTTGGCTATTGTATAGGTGTGCTGGATGACCCTCTTTGTTGCGCACCAGGTTTCTGTAAGCTGTTTTCTCCTCACTGGTTATTTTCAGGAAGCTTTGTTTCCCCCCTTCAATACATGAGACGGCTTTGGTGACACTGGCAGACTCTTAACGTTTGTGCAGGGCCATTGTGGTATCAATTGACACTCCTAGTCATTACGCTTTTATATGGATGTAATATTAAGCACCGAAATGTATGTTGTTAAAAAATAAAACGCAATACTCAAATCAGGCCTTTCACAGTTGTTCATATGATGATTATGTATATACAGTACCACTAATGTAGCGTTAGTGAGTACATGTTTGCCGCGCAGAAGAATAACTGTAGATCTTAAGTCATAGTCGTTCTCTCCTTTTCATTAACAGGGCGATGAGATTTTTTCACTGGATCTCATTCTTCGTTACAAAAGATGAAGAGAAATCCTTTGGTTGCTAGATCTCATGATTGGTTACACATTTGCCTGGTATGGTTAACTGCATTTCAGCAAGAAGTTTTACTAGGAAGACGTAGATGTAGATTTCACTGTGTGTGTGTTGTGTGTGTGTGTGTGTGTGTGGGTGGTGTGTGTGTGTGTGTGTGTGTGTGTGGGTGTGTGTGTGTGGTGTGTGTGTTGTGTGTGTGTTGTGTGGTGTGTGTGTGTGTGTGTTTTATAATATTTTAACTTTTGAACTTTACATAGTGATTTTGAAATATCCCAACATGCAAGAGAATCCTTGGTATGTAGGCCAAATACGGTTTTAAGAACGCTGCATGTTGTGCCATATTATTATTTTTGGCATAAAAAAAGTCAGGGTGCCACTGCCTAACTTATTTTACTTGGTCATAGAGACTTGGGGTCACATGTCTACTATGTAACAACAGTATTTATAACCTTTGAAAAGTAAGGGTGGACCACACTAGCTTTTTCATTGATCTCCTCCTATTTGCAAGGGCAAGGCTGCATTAAATGAGTAAAGGGTAAGACTGGGGCAGTGTTGTAGGTCCTGTAAAATACCAAAGGGGGTATCTCAATAGAATTACCATATAACAAACTACACTCCACACCTTTTTTTTTTTTTTTTTTTTTTTTTTTTTTTGCTCCTCTTTTTTTAAACTAATCACAACTACTGGAATAACAAGGAAGAAAAAACTGAGCTACTTACCGCAATGCAAGAGGGCAGAGAGATTCGTATCGCTGCAATGAGTCATAAACAAAGCACCACATTTATTGGATGCTGGAATGAAAGGTCTTAAGCCCAAACTCAACATTAGAAGTAGCCCATAATGGCTCTTTTACTCTTTGGTATATTTATATCCACACTGAATATTTTCAGGACATACCCTATTATCTTCTGTCCATTCTGCTCTGGACACAAGTCTTTGTTGCAATCTTCACTGAAGCGATGTGGGATCCTTCCAGTTAGGCTTTGTGGTTAGGTCCTTACTGTTTATATATTGCTAATCTCGTGCACTGATATCTTTCACAATTCAACTAATCTGTCAAACAGTCCTCTGAGCACCACAGCAGTTTTTTTTGGAACTTTAAATCACATCAGTAAGGATTTAACTCACATACAACATTGGAAAATCTTGCCAATATGTTTTGAGCAAATGTTGATAATTAGAAATAATTTTCAGCACCTCCAAAAAATTGGTCAGGATTTTTTTTAATCTTTATTATAACTTTAGAATCTGAAGCACTTGAATGTTTGCAACTTTTGCCCCTTGAAACCTGTTTTACACGGCATGTTCAGATATTCAGAGGTAGGGCCTAAATCGGAGTATGTACTAAACATTTAATAAATTATGAAGCAAAAGAGCAGAGGGCTCCATCATTGTCACTCAATGGTAATGTATGATTCTGTTGGCTTGCTGGCTTTCCGACCTTAAATAAGCACTCAACAAAGGGGACAGTGGGCCTTATTCATGAAGTTTGGAAGTTGCTGGAAACCGCCATTAACAAGAATGGCACTTTGTCCCACACTTTAGCTGCAGTCTGCACTGTCACGGCTTACGGAAAAGGCCCATAGTGTCTAGGCCAACAAAAGCCTGCTTGGCGCAAATTTATATATTTTTATTTTTGACACATCTGTAGCCAGGGAGATTTTTGCGACCTCCCACCTCGCTGAATCGTATAACACTGAAACAAGGTGAGGAGAAAAGGGCAGAGTGTTTAATAACAGATGTAGCCAATGTTATTGCAACCCATGGGGCACTTCAGTGGGTGAAATAGCATGATAGCCCCGGTATGGGACATTTGGTTGCAGCTGTTTCGTGACCGTCTGCCAACGTTCGGCCGCAGACGTGCCCCCTCCCGCCACTGGAAAGTTCCCTCGCGCAACTATGCTTCTATATGCTTTATTTACGGTTTTTTGTGTAGGGGGTGAATTTAAGGGTTTTAGTACTTTGGGTTAGGGTTATATTAAGGGTTTTAGGCTGCTAGGTAGAGGTGTTTTAGGGTCAAGGGGCTTGGGGTAGGAATTTTTTTAGGGTAAGGCTAACGGGTAAGGGGGTTAGAAAGACGCGTGGCAGGGTTCCGGTGGCGACCGATGTGAGTCATGGCGAAGCACCAGGGGTCATTTGGTTGCGATGAAACTATTGTGGCCAAATGTCCTAGACCAGTGGTTCCCAAATTGTGCGCTGCGGCGCCCTGGTGCGCCGTGGCTTGCCTAGAGGGGCGCCGTGATTATCCCATGCCGCCTCCAGCCCTCTCCGAATATCCCTCCCCACTATCCCTCCTTAAATCCGTCCAGGGCTGCTGGGATTTGTGCAGGTTCAGAGGGGGGCGGGCTTCCCGCTTTGTGCAGAGTCACACCGTGAGTGTGGTGTGTCTGCCTCCTGCTCTGGCTCTTCTGTTGCTGGTGGCTGGTGCGCGGTGGTCCCGTCCCCTTCTCCCCCGGGTGATAGGAGAATGTAGCGGGGTGGCTGGGGGGGAGTGTGTACATTTTTTCCTGTCCTTGGAAAGGTGTGTGCAGGGGGCGGGACATGCCGCAGGATCCTCCTCTTCCCCCCAGTCCTCACATCCGTCGCTGCCTCTCTCGCCTCCACTGTGTCATCGTGGTGTGTTTTTGTGGTGTGTGTTGTGTGTGTGTGGTGTGTGTGTGTGTGTGCTGTCTGTCTGTCTGTGTGCGTGTCTGTCTGTCTGTGTGCGTGTCTGTCTTGTCTGTTGAGGTGTCCCTGTCTGTCCTGTGTAGTGAGTGGTCTGTCTGTTAGTGAGTGTCTGTGAGTTGTCTGTCTGTGAGTGGATTGTGCTGATGAGTGTGTGTCCTGTCTGAGTAGAGTGCCTGTGAGGTGTCCTGTCTGGAGCGAGTTGTCTGTCTGTCTTCTGTGAGTGTCTGTCTGTGAGTGGAGTTCTGTGAGTGAAGTCTGTCTCGTGAGTGTCTGTGTCTGTGAGAGTGTCTGTCTGGCTGGTTTCTTGCTGAGCTGTGGGTGTGATCAGTTCTCTGTCTGTCGAGATTGCTGTCGTCTGTGAGAGTGTCTGTCCTGGGGAGAGTGTCTGTCTTCTGGTGAGAGTGTCTGTCCTGTCTGTCTGTCCTGTCCTGTGAGAGTGTCTGTCTGTCTGTCTGTCTGTTCCACATGTCTGTGAGAGTGTGTGTCTGTCCTGTCTATGAGAGTGTCTGTCCTGATCTGTCTGGTCTGTCTGTCGTCTGTCCTGTGAGGTGTCTGTGTAGATGCTGTGTCCCTGTCTGTAGCGTTGTGAGATTGTCTGTCTGTCTGTCTGTGAGGTGTCTGTCTGTCTGTGAGAGTGTCCTGTCTGTCTGTCCCTGTTGAGAGTTCTGTCTGTCTGTGGAGTTATGTTCGTCTTCTTGAGATGCTGCTGTCTGTGAGAGTGTCTGTGAGTGCTGTCTGTGAGATTTTTGTGAGAGTGTTCTGTCTGTCGGTGTCGTGTGAGGTGCTTCTGTCTGTGCGAGTGTCTGTGAGCAAGTGTCGTCGTCTGTGAGTTTCCTGGTGAGAGTGTCTGTCTGTCTGTCTTGAAGTGTCTGTGCCAGTCGTCTGTCTGTCTGGTGTAGAGCCGTGTCTGTGAGAGTGTCTGTCTGTCTTGTGAGAGATTCGTGTCTGTTGTTGAGGAGTGTCTTTCTGTGAGCTGTCTCTGTCTGTGGAAGTGTCTGTCGTGAGAGTGGCTGTCTGTCTGTGAGAGTGGCTGTCTGTCTGTGAGAGTGGCTGTCTGTCTGTGAGAGTGGCTGTCTGTCTGTGAGGTAGTGTCTGTCTCGTCTGAGATGTCCTGTCTTCCTTTGAGAGTGCTGTCCCCTGTCTGTGAGAGTGTCTTCTGTCTGTCGATGAAGTGTCGCTGGTCTGTTCTGAGAGTGGTCCTGTCTGTAAAAAAGAGTAGGTGTCTGTCTGTCTGTGAGATGTCTGTCTGTCTGAGGTGGTTGTTCAGAAGTGTGCCTGTCTGTGAGATGCTGTCTGTCTGTCTGTGGAGGTGTCTGTCTGTCTGGTGTCTGTCCTGTCTGTAGAGTGTTTCGGAGCAGTGTCGTCTGCGTGTGCCGTCTGTATTCTGTCTGTTCTCTGCGTAGAGTGTCTGTCTGTCGCTGCTGTCTGTCTGTGAGAGTGTTGTCCTTCTGTCTGTCCCTGTGGGCGTCTGTCTTTTCGGTGAGAGTGTCTCCCTGTCTGTTCTGTAGGGCTCGTCTGTCGTGTTAGAGTGTCCCTGTCTGTCTTGTCTGTGAAGTGTCGCTGTTCTGTCTTCTGTCTGTGAGAGTGTCTGTCTGTCTGTCTGTCTTGTCTGGAGAGTGTCTGTCTGTGCTGTCTGTCCTGATGTCTTTCTTCTGTCTGTGAGTTGTTGTTCTGTCCGCCTGGACCATAGTATGTGGAGCAAATGGCTGAGCCGGCTGGCCGCGCTCACACACTCGCACTGAGTCTCCTGGCACCGGCAATGAGAGCGGCTTTTAAGCAGGGGCTCGCCGTACGCATCACACCTTAGGGTAAGCCGTGTGTCCTCACCAAGATTTCAAATTTGGCGGCCTCGCCGGAGCGCAGCCGGTTCACATGAGCGGTTCGCTCGCCATGTGAGGGCGAACCAGTCTCTGGACGTCACTGCCCGCCCCCGACACGGCCCACGGACTGGCGCGCTGTGTAAGGCCAGGGAAAACACACGCTTTCCCTGTGCCTCATCGTGCCTCCGCACGGTGATAACATGACTATGTCCGCAAGGCCTGAAGAGTGTGTCAGAGAGTGTAGTGCTGTCTGAGAGAGTGTGTCGTCTGAGAGAGTTGTCTGTCTGAGAGAGTGTGTGTTGAAGGTTCT
>CM071569.1:151150116-151207138 GCA_036426205.1 Ascaphus truei
GTCTGAGAGAGTGTGTCTGTCTGAGAGAGTGTGTCTGTCTGAGAGAGACACCAACTGCGCACTGCAACTGTTAGGTATGTATATACAACTTTGTTTTTACTTTGGGCGCCGCGGAAAAATCCTGATCACCTTGGGGAGCCTTGAACCGAAAAAGTTTGGGAACCACTGTCCTAGACTGTGATAGCCCCGCCCCTTCTCACACCCAGCGGATTCAAAACAATGGCCACTTCTCCCACTGGTGGTTTGTGTATGTCCCGCTGCAGGCCGCCACGGGCTGCTATAACATTAGGTACATATGTCTAGAAGGATCAAACTTGTGTCACAAATTTTATTACACTCCCCATATGCAAGCTGAGTGAAAAATGCAGTGCAAAAGTACATTGAATGATTGTCATTTAGGGACAATATTCATTCTGAATCTCAACATTCTTGCCTGCTTACATAGACTCAATTAATTCTCTTAAACTGCGTTCCATATAATTGCCAGTAATTTTAATATAATTGTTATCCTCCTGGAGCTAGCACATAAGTGCTACATAGTGGGTAATGTTGCTGAACAAAATTGTGTATATCTGTGTTGTGGTTATGCAGTAAGAGTACGGCCTTACACTGCTATAGCATTTTGATGAGCGTAATTGGATGTCTCATTACTGCCTCCATTTGAAAGGCGCTTGCGCTGTTACCCCACATATGCGTGCTCCGAGGACAGAGGAGCACTCTTTTCCACGCTTTGTACAAGTACCAGGCCAATGATCATAAATTAAATCTACAGTTTGTAGGCATAGGTGAATCAATATTCAATATAGTAAATAAATATATCCATAAAGCAAATTAAATTGACAGGTAATCCCTGAAAACCGGGGCAAAGTGAAGTGAACACCACCCCTCCGTTTCATTGGGAATGTCCGCTTAACATGGAAAATGTAGTACTCACAATCACCACCTCTGTCTGGATAGACGTGCTGCTGATGATGATGAAAGATCCAAATACAAGTGAGAAGTAGAGCACAGCCAAAAAGGAGCAAGGAGAGGATCCATTAAATGCAAAAAAATGTTTAATGGAGTAACCGAAGCATAGAGGATAGGCTCCGACGCGTTTCAAACTGGAAGTTTTTTTTTTATCAAGGAGTAAAAAATGTTCAGAGGACAACCTGCACTGTCACAAGAAACATTGAGAGAAATGATTTTGGGAACATTGCAGCAGATTCATCACACGCTGTTACAGGTTGGCACTCAGATCCGGCATTAACTCCAATTCAAGTCATGGGCGGTAAACGCTGGATGTGGTGTTCTAACCCGTACTGGTGTTTGATTAATCTACCCCATTGAGAACCTAGCTCCAAGAATAATTTTGGTATGTTATTTTTAAAATTCTAATAAACATGTATTTTTAATTTTAGAGAAGTGTCATAGTACAATTATTTGATTTTTCTCTTGATCTCGTTAATTCTACTTCTATAATATGGTTAGGGGAACCTTATTTTGAATGATGATATGTTTAGCATATAGTGACAGTAAGCATGACTGTTTTCAGAACATGGAAGATGCATAGTGCACAATAATAAAATAATATTTTTCAATAGATGCCCAAAATAATAATTTAAAATATTCTTGAAGCAGCCACTTGCTTATCTCGCTGGTGCTTTGAATCACCACTTGGATATACTGTATTTATAGAAGGTTTACTGCAGTGCTCATCAACTACTTCAGAGATGGCACTGCCGTGATATTTGTGGACACTGAACAGGCCCTGCAAAATATATATGTATAGACCTTGCTTAAATTGTCTAGACATGATGATTTGGGAGGAACTCCTTTATTGCCCGAACATGCACAATCCATGCTTGAACATGGATAATATTAATAAATAACCGCTTTAACTAGTGTTTACTGCACGTTTTTCATTAATGAAATAGAACTAGCTGTGTGAGTACTTCAAATAAAAAGGTATTGCCTAATACCTTTTAGTATATAATATAATTTCAATTGATATAATAGGACAAGCTTTCCAGAGAGCCCGAGGAGAACTCTCAAACTTGTCCTAGAAAAACAATGACAAACTGTCAGCCTGCACCAATTTCTGTTGCAAAATTATTTTGTAGTAAAATTAGCTGTATGTTCATCATTTTTGCCATCGTAGTATTTTTTTGCAACTCCTGCCACAGAAGCATGTCAGATTGTATTTTTCTCGCGTACCCACTTGTTGAGTTTCACCACTATTTAAGTTTAACCTTGAGTTTGCTTTCACTGTATATTGTTCTTTGTTAATAGACGTGTACAAAGTGTGCAAGTAAATTCAGCTACACAGGAACATTCCTTGTGAAGGAGAATTCGTCACAGAAGAAAGGGAACAGTGTTCTGTTTTACGCTGCTGAAAGTTATTTGCCAATATTGTGCATCTGTTTTTTTGTGTGCAACTTTGTATCTGGCTATATCACTAAATTCAGCACAGGCAGCGTAGCAACAACCTTGTAGGAAATAGCCTACTGTACTTAGTTCATCATGCTCTGTCCTTTTTCAAGGTTTGTTTTTCAGCCATTTAAGGGGGTAATGCTGTACTTATCTGACTTGTGACTCAAGAATAAATCTCCTAACAAAAATATGAAAGGCGGCTATAGTGAGCACATCCGCAGGAATGATTTGTAAACTTGAAATCTATAAAAGCGTATTAGAAGATCTTGTCATCAGCAAACCAATATGTCGTGCTACATGTGACACATACCTTGTGGGTTGATACAGAGTGATTTTGTGATTTGTGAATAGCAGGTCTTGCATGTTACTTCATGCTTTGGCTGAAAGCCTACTTGATTCTTATTATTAGAGTATCAATCCAAAGCCAGAGATAATAATTATAATGTTTATATTTACACATTTGTACATAGAATTTCCAGGCACACGCTGGTGCCCCAATGAACTTATAATTACATTTTTGAGCTTGTGGGGCACAGGGAGGTAAAGTAACTGTCTAAACTCGCAGACAGTGTAACTCTGGAGTACAAGCTGGTTTTATCTCCATAAAAGGCAGCAACATTTCCAGTAAGACAGGGGTTTGCCAACTTCTTCTTACAGACTCTGGACAGCAGTGATTATTAGAAACAAACAATGCAGCTGCCCATGGCAATGCCCTCAGTTTCAATTTGAATAAGAGGAATGCGATATCAAATGGTGATCCAAACCGTGATCTAAATTTGGGACCTGAGAAAGCTGCTGCAGTAGAACCCTCCTCCTCGGTCAGCTGGCTCTGGCGGTTCAGGCACGAGAAAGATCCTACTCCATGCTTGCCTCCTTGCTTGCAGCCCTATGACTTTTTATTTTAGTTAAGAAAACCTTATTTCACTCGCAGAAGTGATGCATAAACAGCCACCCTGAATATATTGTGTGTGACTCATTCAGTGCACACATTTAATATGCGGGTGGATGTTTATATTTTGAGTGTTTGATGGCTAAAGCATGGGGAGGTAAGGTATATTGCCTAAAGGTCAGACAGGAAGTGGAAGTTGCTGGGGCTTGGATGTAACAGATATGTTTGAGTATTTGTGATGTGATAAGCAGCTGAACTACTACATAATAACTTGACTTGGGGAGAAGAAAAAAAAAGCCAATGGCTTATTTACAAATTCATACTGTTCCATAAGACCCCTTTTGGCGCCGCTTGAATGGGCTGTAACGGTGTCTTCCAGTACTGGAAAGTGTTTGACAGAATTGGAGCCATTATCTTATAAAAGATGTTTGCCATGTTACAGAATATACAGTATGTACACCTGGAACCTTAAACCCAATGCAGTATTTCTTTTCCACAGCAGTATTTATTGTAGCTTCTAACCTTTGAGATACTTTAATATCACTTCCCATTATACATCTTCCCACACAATGGGAATGTAACCTGCATCAGATAATGTTTTGTGTGAGAATCTGTGCTGATTGACTATTTTCTTATACAGTCACAGTGCAACCCTAACTAGAGGTGTGAGGTGACAAGCTAAATGATTTATTCTTGACCCCAAGGTGCATGCTATGAACGAGAAAAGCGCAAACACAGGCAGGAGAGAATTTGGAGATTACTATTTTATTTCTGGCTGCCACTGATCTGGAGATTGTAATAAGTAGATTATGTGTATTAGAGGTTAGAAAGGAGCAGTCTTATTTTTGGCAATGTGTTCTTAACACTACTAGTAACTGAGAACAAGGTCGCATTCTGTTGACCTCTTTACCATATACAGTATTTCATAAGCTCAGAGCCTGAGCAGCCAATTTCATTGCACAGTTTCTGTGTGTTGGAGACAGTACTTCTCTTGTATGATCTAATGCTAGTGGGACGTGGGATAGTTTAAAAAAAATGACAAAATAAGGCATCTGTTTTATTACATTTCGTACCTTGCATGTTTTAATATTCCATTTGTTTAATCCCTCCATGGAGGGATTTATCTGGTGTTGCTCGTCATATCAGGACTGTATTTCTCATATTGCCTTTGCTGTTTACCCTGGCCACAAAATTAATTGGAAAATCATCTAGTAATGTTCTATTTCAGAGAAATAATTACCAATATTCTTCAGAGACTCTTACAAATGGGAATCCCTGCGATTTCATAATAATGCATAAGAAAACACATTATGTTGTTAACCCTGGTGAATCACAGTGGGCAGGGATATTTCCCAGTATCTATTGCCGTGCTGTTTGGAGTTTGTGTACAACCAGGACTGACGGTAGCATCTGCTGTGACAGAGGATCCCAGAAGGGTAAACAGAATGACATGGTGTACTGTACTGCATGAAAGCAGGAGGGGGCCTCAAATGTCACAACACATTGCAGGCCCATACGCATCGCTGGTTATAAAAGGAAAACCAAATAAGCATCAGCCATTTATTTGTATTTAAAAAGATCAGTAATGATATGAGTTTAGTTTAGGGTATGGAGGACTGCACCTTTAAGGATGTTCAAGTCTAAATCCAATTTCAACTACTATATGTAGCACAGGAGATTAAATGTGTTTATCCTGTATTTAGCACTGTCAGTGTCCATAAGACAATAGAGGCAGGATGAACCCTTTATCCCCCCTTCCCTCCCCCCCCTCCCGAACATCATCTTCTAATCTGATTTGGTGTCTAAATTAATGGGAGATAAAAATGACTTGTCTGAGGTCAATCGGATACTCTCCCCCACGGCTGACATTCAGGCGTCGCCAGCATTAAAATGGTGTTAAACATAGGCGCCCTGTAAAATGCCTGGGAGTTTCTGGTATACGTAACCACAGAACTTCTGAAATGTTTGCTGGAAGATATTAGTATAGATGCATAATTATGTAAGTGTAGAAATCTGGTTAGAAATGTAAGAGCTAAAAGGCAGGGTGTGTGTGTGTGAAGATGATGCTGATTGCTCCTTGGCACAATGTAAAACTATTTATTGGCGCCACTGTGAAAGGTGTGAAATGTCTTTCTTTTATTTATTTGAGTTATTTGCTGATCTCTCAAGAACTGACTCAATTAAGTTTTGAAGGTTTTTCTTTTGACTTTGCTCATTTTAAAAAGGTAATTCAAGCACCTTAAAAACCATTTTTTTAAATTATTTTAATATATGCAGCCTTTGATTACCTTTTATTGAAAACAATTACCTAAACTGCCAATCGATTCATTCTCCAGTAATCGATCAGCAAATATCCTGCATCCCATGGTTCACTAAATGGCCGCCTTTCATTTTCAAATCAATCCTTCAGTCAGTGTAACTCAGCAGCTACAATGTATCCTTATATTACTAAGGTAACATTATCTATTGTTACAGTTTGCAGCTCAAACTGCTGGGAACATTGGCAACAAATTATCGCAAACAGGAAAGTGTTACAAAGATCTCGCACTGCTGGGGAGGTGGGCTAGAACCTGCTATAGAAATCACACGATGCTCTGTATATTAAAACTCATTAAAAATGTCATTAAGAGTTGAATTTTAAAAATAAAAACCGGTAGTATGTATTATCTAGTACTACAGAACTGATTTATTTATTTTTAAACACCGAGGATGTTGCTTGGCTTGCTCCTTTTTTTAAATGGTGTTGATTTCTGCTGATAGTAACTCTGCAGGTGGGGTAGGAGAGTCTAGAGCAGGCTGTGCATTTTGCCTGAACCAATGGAAACAATATGTTTGTCTTTAATCACGCTACTTGTGCGGTAATGGGATACATTATTGGAAATGAAGTATGCAGAAAGCGACTTCTCTGCCAGAGGGGACTGGTAGCCCTTCTTGCAGGAAGGGGGAAGACCTGTCTGGAGAGCTCAGATAACCATAGAAACTATGGCAGTGGCAATTGACTTTCTAGTGTCAAAGGGCCAGTGCAGCATGTATCATACCGGAGATCATTTTATTTTGTTGTTTAAAGATTACTACAGTCCTGCAATGATGGGTCTGAAAACTGACCAGGAAGTGCTGGGGGAGCTGGTGAAAATGAAGGTACCGGCAGTGGCAGAACTAATGGAGAGACATGGTGTGATGTGGACATTGGTGGTTTCCCGCTGGTTTATTTGCTTGTTCATCGACGTCCTTCCAGTGGAGGTAAGGGCTCTCATAAATTCAATGTGGAGAACAACAATGATCTGATTTATTTATTTATTTTTTTAAATTAAATCTCATTACTTGCTGAATAGCAAAACATAATTGTTCCCAGGAAACAAATACAAAATTCCAACTGAGACTGGGTCTTTTAAATGTTTTTTTTTTTGTTGCCTATTGTATGGGACGACTTGCACTTCAAAGGCCGCACTGGTCACTAACCTTACCTGTCCTAGGAAATGATGTAGGTTTCTGCTAGAGGGGCGTTCGTCAAGGATGCTACAAGATTAGTCCTGTAGCCCGTATATCTATGGTAAACTATTGTGGCTCTATGGTTGTGTGACTTTTTAGCAGCAAACTGCATTGTCCGCTAAGATAAGAATTGCAATTGTTATTGAAGTGGACTATCAAAATAACCTCATGAAAGCGTCTTAATCAATGGAGAAACATTGCTTTAAGTGTTCCCAATACACTGCTGATCAGGTCCTCATTCCCAATACACTGCTGACCAGGTCCTCATTCCCAATACACTGCTGACCAGGTCCTCATTCCCAATACACTGCTGACCAGGTCCTCATTCCCAATACACTGCTGATCAGGTCCTCATTCCCAATACAATGCTGATCAGGTCCTCATTCCCAATACACTGCTGATCTAGTCCTTGTGTTACATCGCCATCTAGTGCACATAATTAGATTTTTTGTGCAGTGCATACACACCAGTGACTGTTCCAAGAATGTGCACAACAGCACGTGAGAAATCCCCCTGGTTCCCTTTGATTGCCACCGAATCATTGCTTAGCGTTACTGTTATCAATAGGCATTGAGTGAAAATTTAGCAAATTTTTTGCAAATAATTATGCAAATATGAAACTTTTACCAAAAAATGCTAATCATAAGTAACTTACTTGGAATCCTCAATTGCTCCAACTTTTACAAAAATTCAATGAAAAGACCTCTTCAAATATTAATTTTTTCCACCCTGCAAATCTACAAATACCCCTTTTCTTAAATTCAGTGCATGGTACCTCTTCTACTAAAGCAGTTTTAAATTGGCCCTTAAATTCAAAGCACTACAAAGTTACAAATCCTTAGGCTGAGTCCATGATAACTGCAGCCGTGCGGATGCGCGCTGAGGCTGAGGGAAAACGGGTGCTTTCCCTGGCCTTAGTTCGCGCGCCATCGGGGGGCGGGATAGTGACGTCACGGAGCTGGTTCGCTCTCATTGAGTGAACCGCTCACGTGACCGGCCCTGCGCTATCTGTGAGCACCAAAACAAAAATTTTTTTAAGTGGTACGCCTCCACACGCCTGCGGACGCGTGCGCGAGCCCCTGCTAAAGCCGCTCTCATTGCAGCTGCAGGGGCTCACTGGCAAGCGTCAGCGCGCTTAAGCGCTGACCCTGGACTCAGCCTTAAGGTGGAAAAGTGAGGGACCGGGGTCAGTTGTTAGCAGCATCAGTTACTGGCTGGGCTCTTCCTTGGAACATTTTCTTTCTTTGCTGGTTAACATATAAAGTGGCAGATTGGGAAAGCACAAAAATCTCACCATGGCTTGGATACACACGAAGAAGAGACCAGAGAGGTTTTGAAAGCTCTCTCTATTCTAGATTAATCAATGAAGAACTCTTAACATGGTTCATTAAAGTATCACAACCCCCAACAAATCTACACTGCTTCAGGGCTAGTCATTCTACTA
This sequence comes from Ascaphus truei, assembly GCA_036426205.1. Classification (NCBI taxonomy): domain Eukaryota; kingdom Metazoa; phylum Chordata; class Amphibia; order Anura; family Ascaphidae; genus Ascaphus; species Ascaphus truei. The sequence goes on from CM071569.1 coordinate 151,158,351, forward strand.
GAACATTGAGCATATAATGCATATACTGACGGCTGAGCACAAGGCTGAAATGTATGTTATTTTGTGTGTGGTACAAGGCAGAAGGACTGAGTCCTAGGAAACAATAATCCTTAATAGAAATCTCTCTCTGTGGGGCATGTCACTATGTTCTAAAGTAACATTTTAATCCCTTTTGCAGTTATTGCAGCACAATTTGGCTGCAATATCTGATCGGTAAGGGAGTATAAAGATTTCTGCATAACGCTTATTGTTGAATGTGGACCAGGCAGATTTGACATTTAATTACTGGTGATTAATTTGTGAAGTTACAGAATTGCCTCTGTGATGTTTATTCAGTTTTAATAATGAAACTATTTTGCCAGAAAATGGCCAAATATCTTCTGAAGGTATGTCCATGGTAACAAAGACACATCTTTAAAATAGCAATAGCATGGCTTTATTTGAAGGCCCTCGTTGGGTTGTCGAGCACAAACTAGAGGACGGGTCTGGTACTTTCTCACGGCTCATGCCAACTTCTTGAAGGACTTATTTTGGATGCCCTAATGTTTTGAGGAGGTTGCACTGCCAAGTATTGCCATCTGGCTCCAGATTAAAAGACCACTTGGGTCAATGCTTCACTTGGAGATGTGAACGCCCAAACTGGCTGAAAATGTTCTTGGAGGGATGCCCAAGCCACTTAAGTTTCTTTTAATCTGCCAACCTATTTTGAATGCAGCTGTCCTTTTAATTTTGCACTAGCAGCAATAGCTAACTTGTCAGAAAATACCATTTAAATATATACCTCTCTCTAAAAGATGTAATGGTGTTTAGTTCAGTTGTACAACATATAATATCATGCTACTTCAACCCCTTTGCAGCAACTCCATCCAGTGCAGGCCATTATTCTCCAGAACCTCCAGGAGCAGAGATATTAACAGTTTGTGACGATTACTATTCATTTTCAGCATGTTTTCATTCCCCACAGACAGTATTGCGTATATGGGACAGTTTATTCTACGAGGGATCGAAAATTCTCTTCCGTGTGGCCTTAACACTACTTAAGCAGCACCAAGCTTTCATATTGGAAGCACAAAATTTCCCAGATGTTTGTGATAAGTTCAAAGAGATCACCAAAGGGAAATTTGTTACAGAATGCCACTTCTTCATGCAGGTAAGGTGTATATACCGTTTACATGTACACGTATGCATTTAAACACTTTTGTGCAACATGGTGCAGTGAATTTTTAGTGTGCCCTTATGGCATACCTGGTACAGCACAGGCCCTGGCACGGCAGAGCCCCTTTTGATGTTCCATGGCAATAATATATAGTCGGGCTGACGGCTCGGAGAAGTCAGTGAGTTCGAAACGGAGGGAGACAAAACAATGAGTACTACAGGTGTACAATGTGCTGTAGATGTGTGTGTATGGTAGATCTACAGCCAATGGTAGGATGGATCCGCTATTTTACAGGGACTTTATTCCTTTATTATTAATGCCATATAATTATCATATTCTTCGTGGCTGAAGTGGGATCCCGGCCACTCTCCAACTGCCAGCACCTTACGAAGAGAAACTAGACGGACTATAATTATCTCTACGGAGTGCGGTGAGATCTGAGAGCTTTATCCTATCATATCAGGGATCAACTCCTCATAGACGAGGAGAGGAAATTGCTTATCTGACTCAAAGGAGTGATGCACAGCAAAAGATAAAGCAAAAATGGTGTTAACCAAAAAAAGATGCAGGGCATCAATTATCCCCCAAAATAATACACGTTTAAAAAAAAAAAAAAAAAAAAAAAAAAAACAAAATAATACACGTTTAAAAAAAAAAAAAAAAAAAAAAAAAAAAAGCGGGTCGGAAGGTTCAGGCACAGCTTGTAATACAATAAAAAGTAGGTTTATTCAAATTTGTGCTTCTCTGTACACACACACACACACACACACAAATAAATACACACACAGATGCAGATACACACACAAATAAATACACACAGATACGGGGGGTGGGGGAGGGTATGGCTGAACGGCCCGGTCCTTGGACGGGGGAGGTCAGTACTGCGGGGGCCTGTGCCACGTGGGGGGAGGGCCGGTGTGCTGCGGGGAGGGAGGGCCGGTGTGCTGCGGGGAGGGAGGGGGAGTGTGAGGCTGCAGTGCTGCAGTCACCCACCCATTCAGTCAGTCAGTCCGCCCCCCCAAAATTACATCCCGGGCAACGCCGGGTCTCTCAGCTAGTGTATATATATATATATATATACACCCCCTGCAGCCCGTTTCACCCCCCCACCCCCCTGCTCACAGCCTCTGTCTGGTGGCTCTGTAGTTGCAATGCCGGGCAGGCTGCAGCCCTATTGGATGGGAGCGGTCACGTGACCGCTCCTCCGCTTCCCCTCTGAGGTTTTTTTTTTTTTTTTTAAATTAGCTAGCAGCCCTTGTTTCCCGCTGCTGGCGGCCCTCATCGCGGCGCCCCTCTAGCCAAGCCGCGGCGCACCAGTTTGAGGTACATGATGCGTACAGTGCATCACACAGACCCAAATGTTTTGGGCTCACTAACCCTTCTTCAGGGGTGTGATGCAAGGAGTACAATAAACCACATACCCCACAAGTGATAGTTTTTGTGATAATTGCTGTTATGGTGGCAGGGAGGTATTGTTTTCATTGTTTTTGGGGGGGGGGGGGGGGGGGGGGTATTGAACACAAGCCCACATACACAAAACAAACTATAGATGATATCTCCATAACAACCATAACTTAAAGCTGCAGTTCAGTCTTTTTTTTTTTTAATTTATTTTTTTACTTCAATAGTTTCATGTGTGCAATCTCTACTTACCTAAAGAACTGTATAGCTACAGGTCAATTCGTTCTCCATGTATTGATAGGTCGAAATTTGGTGACATAATTCGTGAAGGGATCTGTTTATATTCTGCTTGTCTGTCAGTGGAAGCTCATGAATATTCATGAGCACTCCTGCACTGACGTGCTAGAGGGAGGGCAGGGCTGACAAAGGGGTGTGCCAGGGCTTGTGACAGGACATGAAGGGGCTGTGCCTTAGCAAATGGCTGTTAAAATAGAATACAAGAAATTTGGTCTTTAAAAGTTGTTTTTTTAAAAACAGAAAATGCTAAAAGTATTTTTTCTTACTACAGAACTGATTTATTAAAAAAAACACATATGCAGGATATTGACTGAACTGCAGCTTTAAAGCTAATCTAGGTTGACTTTTTTTAAATAAATTAAGTTTCTTTGCTTTTGATACGCACAGTCAGCTGATCCATATATTTAACGTTACCAATGTAAGCTCGCAAAGAGAACAATCAATTCAATGAACCCTTGCACCAGTACCAAAGATGCACATGCACAGAGCCGGTAACATAATTATACAGCAAATGTGAGGTTTCAGCCTCTGGATCCACAGATACCAGTTCTCTAGCTCTGTCCTTCCACATTCAGGGATATTTGGGCGCCTGCAATCAGGCTGAAGCACAATTATGTATAGAAATGAATCTTGCACGCTGACATTACTCGCAGTGCGAGTTCCCGCTTAATGAACAGCGTATTTTGTGTGCTGGCGTGTTTGATGCATCAGTTTGTTATATTCTTTACTTACATGGGGTATCTCTCCTGCTTATTTAGTGAGATTAGCGCAGTACTTTGTAATTGATTGCTACAAGCTGCACTTGTAAATCATACTTGTGGTGTTCTGTTGCTTAAGGCTCCTAACAATTCTGTGCAGGAATTGTGAACTGTTTCCCCTCTTTCTTATTGCCTCCCTGTCGTTATTGGATGGCAAGTACTCATAACTACTGGTCAAGGAGTAATTACAATGTTGCATATTTATGGCCTGTACTTGCAGTCCCACAAATATTACAATGCTTTTTTTTTTTTTTTTTTTCAATCTATTTAAAAATATTGTATATTTGATGTGGAGACTTTATTTGCAGACGGAGGAAGGAAAGGGATCAGTAATTTGTGTTAAAGCGGTAACCTGCATATTGTTTAAAGGTTTACATTGGAAATGGATGAGCTGAGCCACGCTATCTTTAGCTTCCTTACTGGTTTAGTGGGCTGTTTATTTCAAGATTTTCAAAGATGGTGCCCGTGGTGACTCAAAACGTAGCCGCATGGTTATATCCCTCTGATGACATTGTGGCTCCCTGTTGGCCTGCAAGACCAGTGGCATTCGGCCGTCATTTTTATTGCCTTAGTGGGAGTACAAATACCAGTTGGTAACTGGGTAGAGGATCCCCAAAGCTAAACATCAATATGGAAAAAAAGTTGCCAGGATTCCTGCTTTCAGACGCTCTGACAAATATATATGTTTAATTTATGGTAAATACATCCTTTACTGTAGCCTTATTTTGAGTTCGACTGAGTAATATCAGTGATATAAAAGGAGCTCTACTCATTCTGTGCTACACCCGACTGTGTCCCTTTGGGAGAAGACAGGACCGCAATCTCCAAGACTTTCTTCACACTGCACCCACTGCACATTTTTGAATCCTTCTCCACACAGTCACTCTCCCCTACCATACATATATTTAAACGTTCCTTAAAGACACTTTTTCAACACTCTTCTGACTCCTTTTATTTTACTCTCATCCTAGAACTGATGTTGATAGCAAGGGTTTGGCTAAGAGAGAGACACACACTTGCTTGTGTTTACACTAGCCTCCTAAATTGTAAGCTCCTTGGGGCAGGGAACTCCTTCCTATAGCATGTTGTCTTAACACTCTTATTCGTTGTCATACAATGTTATTGTCCTCCCTCCACATTGTACTTTGCGGCGGAACATGTTGGCGCCATACAAATAAGATAATTGCTATATAAGCGTTTAAAAGTATGTGCATACTGTTGCTTTTTATATAATTTCCTCCAGTATTCAGAAATGGATTTTAACAAATGGGTAACAATTTTAGCAGTTGTATGATAGTGTAATTCTACAGTGAAGTAAAGTAGCCACCAAAAGAAAGATGCATAGCTTTGTAAAGCGGAGCATTGCAATGTATTTACAAGGGCACTTCTGTGGAAGCACTTCATGCTTTATTAGATTCTCCATTTTAGAAACAAAACTTAAAGTTCCAGACCCTATTAAAATATGGTAATGTGATTTATGGGGGAAGATATGAAAGTAGTACTAGTAGATAATAGTAATAGCGGATAAAATGAAAAATAAGGCTAAGTAAATACATAGAATTAGTTTAAACCAGGAATGAAGATGCAGATTTTTTTAAAATGTATGCCTTCTGCAACCTCACCCTGTGATGTTACAGTAGATAATACACATACAGCACAATAGAAAATAGTGTGTGTGTGTGTGTGTGTGTGTGTGTGTGTGTGTGTGTGTGTGTGGTGTTTTCCCCCCTCCAGTTTCAACCAAATTGTAATGTGGGCTATTCATAGAATAGGAGTCCTGTAACCAGTGTATTTACTATGACCTATATTTTTACATGTACAGTATATGTGGTAGCAGTTTCTATGAAGTTTGTAACACCTAGGACAAGACTAATACAATTTCTGATTGATAATGTGCAACCGAGGCCGAGACTCCTAGTTTCCAGGGCTTATTCGCTACAGGTCTCATTATTGCTCCTTATGAAAATATATTGGGACGAGGCTTATAAAACAAACTTTTTGGTACAATTACAAGGATATGAAAGGTGTGTACAATAGGCTTCTTAATGTTTCAATATTTTGTGAACAGTCAAATTCATTTTGTCACCACCAAACATTTTCTCAGCATAAATACAATTATAGAGCTTTCAAAGCTGTACTGGCTAACCAAAGTATTTTGTGGAGAAGGGATTGGCGCAGTTAAGGTTGCAAAATCGTTACCAGTCCTGTAGAGCACACCAGTTTAGGTCAGTTCTGTCTACTGATGAAGCGGCCGTTATTCGAACACATCTCGGTGCCGATTTTGAGCTCTCTGGCCGCGTTCATGCGGTGTGGGGAACAGCAATCGCCCCAGGCACCTGCGGTTAGCGCAGATGTTTTGTTTGCATTTCATGGATTCTGTTTCTTCGTTTGCAATAAAATTGATGAATTGTAATGTGTACAGTACTGTGCTACTGTGTCAATTTCATGTTTTTAAAAGCCAGAACACTCAAATTCGTTTTTCTGCGCTCGCATCTTAGTGCGGGGAGGCTGGAATTCATGCCGCGGTTTCAAATCGGGATTCTGATGTACATGACGCGTGAAATGTTCGAATAACGGCCGCTGCATCAGTAGTTTCCCCCTGTATACAGTTATTTCTCGGGTTGGAATTGTTCCCTTGTGTTCAAAATCTCAAAGTTAACTCATTTAGGCTTATGCATTTTAATAACCGCTGTGATGTCACAATCCGCAGCTGCGGAAGATGAATCAGGAAGCAATATACTGATTTCTAAATAAAGTATGGTAACAACTGTTTTGTTAGAGCAAGGTACACCTTGTGCAAATGCTGGCAAAATACGTATCCTCAGGAGTCAGTACACCAAGGTGCCAGGTATGCGCTTTTGTAAACCAAGTTATACTTCTGCCTTTGCAGAACAGAAGTAAATGGAGGGGTGGGCACAAATAAAGCAACACTGATTTTCTTTTTCTTTACTTTTTGTATTCTAGAAAATCTTTGCTGAACCTGGAAGTTTATCCAGAACTACAATTAAGAAACTGCGTGAGAGATGCAGGTTGAAGTTAATCACTCAGGAATCATGAAAAACTGCTGATCTGCAAGTTTCTTATTGACATTCCATTAATAATTGCACGGATTAAACCTCAGTCAGATGCAGCTACAATATGTTGCAGTCCTGGCAGCAAGTGCTCAAAAGAATTTAAAAAAAAAAAAGACCAACCTACCTGCCTTTTAAATGCTTCAAATACTTTTTGTACTTTCAAAAATCTGTACACTTGACCTTTAGAATATTGTATGCGAGTTTTGTGACCTGTTGCAATTTTAATATTTCTTTAAGCAGAACATGCTATATATTATGTACATCAACCCCAGTGAAGACCCGTAAAAAATACAATAAAATATTTATTAGCAAAGTTTTCTGTTGAAACAAAATGGCTTTCTTACGCGTATTTCCTGGTTAAGGGTTGGGCAATACGCCAGTACATAGTAATACCACAATATAATCTCCGTGTTGCAATTGCTTTATTATCGCGGTATTACTTGGTGCTGGCTTCTGTGGTCCGAGGTGCGGCTTTGAAGCTGCCGCGCTGTGACCTCTCTCCTCGAGTCCTCCCTCCCTGCTTCTGAATGCAGAATTTGAAAACTTGATCCATTTAAACTCTATTGGTTTCTAATCTATCCATTTCCTATTTTTACGTCTCCAATGATTCTTTGCATCTAAAACCATGGTGAATTAACAGGACATAGGAAGGTTCTGCATGCAAATTCTTTGAAAACTACTTCTACCGGAGACAATGCAGAGATTGAGAATACACAGGGAAGGTTTTTTTGGTCCTGTTATATTTTCTGCACCTGTCTTCTGTGACTGACTGTCCTGTTGTAGGGGTGCCTCGGCCACTGAGCACTGATTAGGGGTGCCAGAGAGATGAAAAAAAGGTAGAAAACCACCAAGTTAGACAGTAGCTGGACTAGAGATGAGCTGGAGCCTGGATACTTCTGCAACTTTCATCTACACAAGGATAACACTAGGCAGCCTCCGGTGGGCTCACTTCTCACTTAGTCCACACCTGTTAACCTGCACCATTAACTCCCCCCGCCTGCCACTTGTCTACACACAATCACACCTTCCTCTCCCATCCCCCCCCTCCCCCCAAAATCCCTCTGCAAACCCTTCACACCCTAGCACTGCCAAATACAGCACACTTTCAGCAGTAGGCAAGATTCACTTATCTGTTCATTACATGCCTACTGGACCCAGAATCAGACAAATAGTCACGACCGTCTCGCTGCGACCAAGTCTTAGCCGGCATTTGGCTGCCGATGGACCCTTCGCCACTCAGCCGCTGGCAGTTTCATCAATAAGGTGGGTTAGGGTGAGGGGTAACATCAGGATTAAGGGTTCTTAGGGTAAGGTTAGGGTCTTACCCTGGTGCCAAAGCGGCAGGCAGTGATTTGGTCACGACCAAATGTCCTAGACCAAACTGGATACACCACCGCTTCATGCGAAGTTACCTACCTAACGAGAGAAGTGAGGCTCAGTCGATCTAGACAGTGTAATTGATACGGGGTCAGTGTACTAGTGAAGAATGTCGATCCAGGGAGTAATCCGATTGCCAATATTGGCAGTCAGGAAGGAATTTATTTTTCTCCTTATGAGATATATCATCTAATGATGTCACTGGGGTTTTTTGTTTGCCTTCCTCTGGATCAATATACTGTAAGTACGGATATAGGATAAAATATCGCATCTAAATTTAGCATAAGTTGAACTTTATGGACGTATGTCTTCTTTTTTTTTTCAAACCATCTATGTATTATAGCAAGGACAAAGAGGCTTGATCTCCTAGGTGAGGCGATATATGTATTTATATAGCGCCATTAATGTACATAGTGCTTCACAGTAGTAATACACGTGACACTAATGTAGCCAGGTCCCCTCTGGCTCCCCAGACATTCGGTTCTCTCTCTCTTACCTGCGACAGCGTGAGGGCAGTTGCAGGGGTGATCGCCTCACCGGGGGCTCCCGGCGACATCAGCTACAGGGTGCCGCCATCTTGTGTGCATTCGCACATGCGCGGAAGCTCGCGCACGCGCAGTATAGCCCCAGATGCAATACGGCAGCCATTACAGGGAGTGAGAAGAGACGCTCCATAGTCAGGGACATCCCCCAGTTCGCACATGCGCAGTTAGCAGCGACGGCGGCCATTACACAGCGCGCACGCGGCCCCAATGTTAGAGAGCCACCAATAACTACAATTCCCAGCAGCCTCTGGGGACTGCACTTTCACCCTGGTCACAGATAGCCAATAATACTGACAGATTCTCATGCTGCAAAGTTGCAACAATGTTGTGTGAAGACAGGGATTGTCGTTAGGAGCTGGGACACAGAGAGGGGAGGGTGTGTTTGTGCAGGGAGGAACGTAGCCTCATGCACTAGGCCAGAAGTCTCCCCTTAGTCCCCAGTTAGGCCCTACTTCCCTCAGCTTGTGGTTACTGCAGGGACTCCCCTTAGACTAGGGACAGGGTCCTGTAGAACCTAGACAAGTGAGGGTCCAGCCAGGAAAAGTAACTATCCTGGCAATTGCTGTGAAGGTAAATTGCTGTGAAGGTGAATTGCGTGAAGGTATAACATCCTCTGCGTCAGCAAGGATAAGAGACATTATAAAGGTGGATCACTCCATGCGGGAGCCACCCACCGTTGAGGCGGAGGCATCTTGGATCATCTCTTGGAGCAAGGGATTCCAAGTAAAGGTCATCTGCGCACCCGGTAGCAGGAGCACCGGGCAGGTATTATCCAAGTCACCAAGTGCACCACCTATACACTTCATCTTAGTGGGCAGCGCTGTCCCACACGTGGGTGGGGTTGTGGGACTCTTGGGACTTTGGGTACAAGGACTTTGGGAATACTGTGTGGGGTTAAGGCCCTGCGAGGTATGTGGATAGTTGTGCTTAGTAGTGTTACAGGGTGACACTGAAGTTATGTGCTGTTGATGTCATATGGTTGATGCATGTGTATTGTGTTTTATCTGCCCATATAGTAAACCTGTTTTATATATACCTTGGTGTATGTGGTTCATATATGTGGGTCCTGTGTACGGAACATTCTACACTCCTAGAATCCTGCACAGGTGGAGGCGCTGTAATTAGAAGATCGGTCCAGAGGATTCACCCCAGGCTCTCACTAGCGGAGGCTCAAACCTCCTGTGAGCCTGACGGGTATGCTGCACCACACCTGGTAACATATAGGTTCCCCTTACATACGCCATATATGCGACTGGGTGGGGGAATACCCGTTACACTAATATAAATAACAAATACAAATAACAGATCATGGGAATAAGTGCTTCAGACATAAGTACAATTTCGGCAGAGGAGTCCCTGCTCCGTAGAGCATACAGAGACAGTAGGAGGGAATTCTGGTAAATGTGTCTGCAGGATGCCAAGCTTTATGTATCGGGTATATTGGCCACTGCTACTCATGCTTCTTTAAGCAAGTGGGTCTTAAAGGTGGATATAGAGGGTGCAAGTCGGATATTGAGGGGAAGGGCATTCCAGAGGTGTGGGGCAGTCATTGAGAAAAGTTTAAGGTGGGAGAGGGCTTTAGATACAAAAGGGGTAGAGAGAAGGCATCCTTGTGCAGAACGCAAGAGTCTGGATGGTGCGTAGCGAGAGATGACCGGAAAGACCCAAATTGTGTGCACTCAAAATGCTTGTAACAATGGTAAAATAAATAGTAGGTGGCAGAGTGTAGGACACCTAGGTAAATGTGTATGTAGAATAGAGGGTGATACATATGGAATATAATAGCTGATTGCCCTAGTTATCAGTAGAGTAAGTAGTTAAAAATTACTATTTAATATTGCATATTAAAGATAACATTTTTGATATACTGTTGAATACAGTGACAGGTAGAAATGAGAAATGAGAGAACCCAAATAAGCCTCTCGCGAAACGCACGTGTCGGCGGCTCTGTCTCCACACGTCCACGCGCAGGGCTATGATCACCACCGCACTCATGATCTCACACCGCGAGTTGGTGCGGTACTCTGCTCGTGCGATCGATACAGGCTTCTAATGTGCCCCGACGGACACTATGAGCCTCATTTATAGGATTAGTTACAGGGAGAGTGCTCTGTAGAGCTTAAGTATTTTGTTAAGTTTCCCTGGTAATTGCAACACATCATTTGGTTGCGCTGGTTAGCACTGCTGGCATTAGGGATCTCCCTGACAGCAGTCTACGGGTTACTTCTCTGTACCACACAGAGGATCAGCAGCAGCTACCTCCTCCCCTGAGATGGGTTATTATAAGTATCAGTGATAACCTTATATTAGCTAGTGATACAGAGCACACTATCTCTGACACTTATCACAAAGGTTACCGGAGGACATCAGTACCTCAACACTACAGACCTCACGAGGTTACTTTAGGTCAACTTGACAGTGCTGTGTACACCACAATCATTATAGAGAGGATTAAGCTGAGATCCTATTTGAATTCTGGTTTTATTTTGGTAGATCATTGTACATGCTCCCAGATACCTTTATGCACCAGCCACTACAAATCCAACCATATACATTATCAATTTGGTTTATGCAGTTATCTGCCCTCAGTGATTTGCAGTTCTCAATACTTACCTTAGAGCACACCCTGCACGATTCGTTCTCTATACAGATCCTTACAAGGACTGTTGCATAGTGTGTTACCTGGATTTACCCAGTACACAATATTACTTATGATCCTGAGCCTATATGGCTTTCAGCATTGGGATCTGAATACCTTCAGGTCGTCATTTGTTTGAACACCCTTTATTTTATTTATTTGTTGCGGACTAATAAAGATTATGTTTTAATTATCACATTCATCACCAGAGGGTGAACTCGAGTGCTATATTTGGGTTCTCTTTCTCTATCTCATTTCTACCAGTGCCCATACCCAAAAGCACCGTTCACCAAATACCATATCTGTGACAGTAGCAGGGGCTCCTCTATTGAATAGTGACAGAACATATTTCTGTAGACAACCAATTGATCAAAGCTGAGTAGCTGGACAACTGCAGAAGCAAAGGAGTCACCACAGTGGTATTGCGATGGTCTATTCACGAGTGGTCTAAAAGGCATATATTGTGTTTGACCCCCTTTTCTCCTGCATTTGACCAGCTACCCACTTTGTACTGAATGGGGATAGCGGATTGTTCTCTAGTCCGCAAGGGCTATCGGCAAACGATTCTACTCCATATGTATTGCCCTCTATTCTAAATACACAAATCTACCTTGGAGGTTTTCTCCTCCACCTACTATCTATTCTATCATTGTTACTTATTAGGAGTTTGAGTGCACGCAATTGAGGTCTTGCCTGTCATCTTACCTAGGAGATAGCAATGATGAATAGGCCCTGTCAAACGGCTAAGTTCCCTGCCTTTCTAATAATGAACCTGCTACCTTAATTCTGTTCTTTATTGGTGCCTCACGTCAATGTTACTCTATCCACTAAAAACTCCTCCCTCAAGACCTAAAGTTCTACTCATGAGAACATTTAGAAACTTTAACCCACAATTTCTGGCTGACCTTACAAACTACCCTTGGTACAGAATGAACTGGATACCTGATCCTGCACTTTATTATTTCAAGAGTTTCTCAAAACTCTATTTCTGTGTAGTGGGGCAAGGATATCAGAGTACAGGGGTGGGGGTCCACCTTCCGTGGGTTACAACCAACCTTATTGAACTTTACCATTTTAGGGATGCCTTGAGGAAAATAAATGAACTGGCACTACCAAGGATCTTAACTACAAATGTCTTTGGAATACATGCACAAGGCAAATAAAAACTAGCAAAAGCCCAATATTACTCTGCTGGATTTGATCTATTTTGATAAAGATTGTCAAACTTCTGGAAGGTCATTAACAATATATTCCAGCTTTCTAGCCATCAACCACCATCTAATATCAAAAAGGACACTACTCTGACAAAGCAAATGCATTCAATGAATACCTTGTGGGGAATGCTATTTCTCTACTATCAAAGCACAACCCTAACTACAATTATGAAGCTCAATCTGTGAGAATCCCTACAGCCCCACCCTTTCACCAGGGCTTACAATTTTCAATTTGTCTCAGTATCTGAAGGAGACCTCACAGTTTAGTTTTTTAATAAACAGCCAATGTGGCCTGACCTACTGCAATCAAAGTTCCTTCAACTCTATGCCTCAGCTATTGCCAAACCGCTTGCCTCCTTAATCAACGCTTTTTTTGTCTACAGGCCTGTCACGTACGGCACACCTGTGAGCAGGTGACCTGCATACGGGACAAGGGTTAATACACCACTCGCAAGCGGTCCCACTTTTCCCCTTTGCAAAGGTCCTTCAATCCATCCCCATATACCATTTGTCACGCATAGCACACAAGTGAGCACATGACAGATATGCAACCAGGGTTAATACACGGCTACTGTAGCCAACTCACCTTTCTCCTGCGCAAGGTAGTTTCAATGCATTAATATTAACCCCTTACTCAATTGCAATCAGATCTATCCACTGCCACCACCCAAGAAATATGCAAAATATGTACTTAATATATCTTCCAGGGTCTGAGGTCCCTGTTTATTAGACTAACCTATACACTTAACACGCACATCTGTTGTAGCAAAGTGTGTCCAAAAATGTAGACTCTCCAGTGTGCAACAGTTAATTCAGAACCCCAAAGCATCACTTATTAAATGTTTTAATATATTAAAATACAGTGCTTAGATTAATGGGGAAATTGTGTGTGCCGAGCACGAGCATTTTAAATGAAACTTCTTTGTTTTTTGTCACATTGTTTTTGTGATGATGTTTTTAATTAAAAATCAAAAACACAATTTCAGTGACAAAACACAAAGAAGTGTGCACGGCCCACACCCTATTTTAGCTTTTTGCACTAATATATTTATACTAACTTTGAATTCCTCGTGTGTGTGTGAGACAATGGGTGTGTGTCTGTGACTCGGTGGGGGTGACTGGGTGTGTGACTTTCAGTTGGGAGACGCGTCTCTCGCACTCTCTTCCTGCTCTGTGTTCCCAGCTCCTCTCCCTCCCCTCCCCCTCTTATATTTGGTGGTGCGCATGCGCAGAGGCCGGCGGGCATGCAGATATTTAGTGGGTGTCTGCACATGCGCTGGCTATGGTCAGAGCTGTAGGGGAGGTGGGATCTCCCACAGACATGTCACGCAGGCCCCAGAAACACAGTGCAGTCCAGAGAAGCAGCACCCTGTGCTCAGTGAGGGGGCATTTTAAGACTCCAGTGAAGTGACTGTGGTGGTGTCTGCGCATGTGCTGTTATGAGCTGCCAACACTTCTATGACCTCTTCTGGCAAGAGTGACGTCACTACCGGGACTGCACTTCCGTCTCCATCAAGACTATTTACTTCCAGCAAAATGTTCATATGGTAGGTGCCAGCATAGAAGTTCAAAAGGATTATAAGACCACAATTACAGTAAATGCAGGACAGTATATATTTTTTTAAGTAACAGAATAAACCATAAAACAGAGATCCCTATACATTATGTTACCATATGTCAGGATTTCCCCAGAGGGGTCATTGGCATAGGAATGAGAAATCACGTGTTTGGATTAAAACACACCTCTGTTGAAATCTCTTTTTTATAATCCCATGCCAAGGCGTGTGTATTTTTCCCCCCCCATTGAAACAACATAAGCCCACCCCTATCAAAAATCAGCTGCTACATTGATGGTTTTACAACACAGTAAGTAGGGGGAAAAAAGACGGTTGTAAGTTTTTGCTTCAATATAAACACACTTAACTTCTGTTCTCTAATACCTAGACACACACAAGTCACATCAATAGATTCAGTTGATTATGACAGATGCCACGAGACTAAGTATGACCGTCTGGCCCCTAAATTTGTGTGACAAATTGATATCTGTCCCTTATTACATGCTAGACCTGATGAGTCTGGCCTATTTGCATTCGTTGCCTTACAACGATAAATATCGAAACTTTTTACGTCAGAATAGCTTAGGTCCATGAATCCATATTTCATATCTTTTGAACGGTATGGGATAGTCACGCCCCCTTGCACGCCGTAGAACCCTTCCAGGAATGATTTGAAAGAACATTTAAACAGGGTCCTGAGGACCATAATTTAGTGTCAGGAGAAACATAATTTACTCCCATCTCTGGCAAAAACATATGTTCTTATCGCTACATCCTCAGTCCCAAAAGTAGGCCTGGCCAAGGGTTTAAACAGGCCATAAAAAAGGGTTTGTATTTTTTAAGTCAAACTGTAGCTACATTAATCCTTGAAGTACCAGATTGTATTTTAAGCAATCTCATGATATCATGACAAGGCCATAGCCCACAGACCTGAAAAACTGCCAGAGTTGTCCCGGTTTTCAAAAGTCGGAACAAAACCAGTCTCCAACTACAGACCAAATCTCGCTTCTCCCAATACTATCCAAAGTCATGGAAAAATGTGTCCACCCCCCCCCCCCCCCAATTAAGCTATTACTATACCAAGACAAATTTCTTTAGTCAACTCCAATCTGGCTTTCGCCAAAACACTCCCATGGTAACTAGCCTGTTAAAAGTTTGCAATGAGATCCAATGTGGAATGGAACTGTGGCAACTTACCAGTGCAATACAAGGAACTTTCAAAAGAACTATTCATACCTTAAGGTTGGAGGATAGGAGAGTTCACCAGCAACAAAGGAAAGGGTTCTTTACAGTAAGGGCAGTTAAAATGTGGAATTCACTACCCATGGAGACAGTGATGGCAGATACAATAGATAGCTTAAAAAATAAAGTTGGACATACTTTCTAGAAAGGAAAATGATACAGGGATATACCACATAAGTAAACATGGGAAGGATATTGATCCAGGGAGAAATCAGATTTTCATTGGATCAATCATTTATTTTTCCCCTTATGAGACATCATTGGATGTTACAGTTGGGTTTTTTGTTGGCTTTCCTCTCGGTCAAAATACTGTAAATACAAACATAAGTATCTGTAGTCTAAAATTAGCATAGGTTGAACTCTAAGGAAGTCTTTTTTTCCCCCCAACCTCATCTACTATGCAACTGTATTATAGCCAGATTTTGCAAGGCTTTTGATACTGTTGACACGTTTGATTGTTAAACAAGCTCCAGTGCTCTGGAATAGGGGAACACACATGAAACTGGTTTTACTCCATGTGACAGGGCCAAGTTTGCTACTTATTTAAAAAATGTGTTAAATGGGAGTTTACTAAAAATGCTCCGCAAGTCTGGCAGGGAAGGTATTAAAGTGAGATTCTCTGCAAGTCTGGCAGGGAAAGCGTTAAGGGAGTTTGCTAAAAAGAAAGTTGTGCAGCGTTCGGTAGACTAGCAGCCGGTTTTTGATTATTGAAGTGAAACTTCTTTGCTGGCACCTACAGAGTTTTGATGGGGAAAATTGCCTTTGCAGTCACAAAAACGCGTGATGGAAGTGACGTCATGACGCAGAAACAGTCGCTGGCCTCTGGCGCGCATGCACAGAGGCCTGCGGCGAAGCACCAACACTTGGGAGACAGGAGACACACCACACAGTAAGTATACATATAGAAGTTCAAATAGCTAAAACAGGGATTGGGGGAGGGGGGAGTGCTGAGCACGCACGTTCCAAGTCAAACGTCTTTGCGTTGTTTTTAATTAAAAATCAAAACACAATTTCAACGACATCAAATACAATTTCTGTGACAAAACATTGACAAAAGACAAAGACGTTTCACTTAAAATGCACGTGCTCGGCCCACACCTTCACTTTTTTTCCCCCTTCAAATCCTGTGATCCTAAACACAAGCTCAAAAGAACCATCATATCCAGTAAAAGTGTGATTTACCTGGAGGAAGTTTGTGTTTCATTCTTGCAGGATTTCTGTGGCAATTGAGCAGCGGTTGTGCTTAAGGAACTGCTGCCTGTTCCAAGTATGTAATCCTGGTTCTGGAATAGTACATTCCTCTGAGTTCACAGTAGTTGAGGGTGGTTGTTGATAGGGAACTGAAATATAGCATGTATAACCTAAATTCTCATGTGTTATGCAGTGTTTGCTTATACCTATGTATATATGGATGTGTTTGTATTTTGTAATGTTTTGGGGAGTTATTAATTCTGATTCTGGAAAGTTAGACTTCCCCTTGGAAATCTGGATACTTTGATTCATCCAAGTATCCTATGGATGGAGTTACTGGGTATTAAATATCAGTGTGGAGCAGGGAAAAGGGAAGTGCAGTCAGACTGAGCTGGGGCTACAGAAAACCCTCTGACAATTAATTTGTGGTGAAGTAATGATCTCTGTATAAGCTAGCACCTGTGTAATGCCCTTACTAAATCAGGATGGTTTGTGATTTTAGTTTATTTTGTTTTTGTCCTCATAAAATGTGCCAAGTGGCTACTATAAAAACCCAACTGTTAAGTACATACTCCAAACGCCAGGTCCAACCGACCGTTCACACTCCAACCTGTCTGGTAGATCCGAATGGGTCCCTCGTGCTCCAACCCCTTGAATGTCATCTGCAGGGTCCCGCAAAGCTCTGTTCTGGGGCCCTTACGCTTTTCAGAGTTTATTAATATCTATGCAGATGACAATCTTATATGCACACAGCCGTAGCCTCATTGACTTCGCACACATACTTCAATCTAATTTTCAAAACCTGAAAACTGGCTTTCCCAAACAAACGTTTTTTAAACACTGACAAAACCGTAACAGAGATATTTGGGACCAAGTCTACATTTCTAAAGCTTCCAATGAGGGCTAAAGATCAGAACCAACTCTAACAACATAGTAGGCCCTGTCATTAAAATATCTGGGCATATATTGCTTTACTCCCATTTAACATTTCGGTTACATATTGATACGGACATCCAAAACAGGTTGTACTTTATAGGAACAAATTGTCAGTAAGCCCGCTGGTAAGAAAGCGCATCGCACAGCAGACGCCAATTATAAATTATGGTTACATGGTGTCTAGTTTGCTACGGTACTGTACCATATACTGTCTACGATGCAATATGCTGCTTTGTCCTACAATGCAACTACGACACACATCACTGCAAAATGCTTCAACAAGATTAGCTATCCCTTGAATCTAGACAAGCTCCTCACCCCTACTACACGCAGCTCTTGCCCGACTCCAAAAGACTGTGCACGGTCCCAAGGTTCAACAAAGAATCTGGTTGCTCCTCCTCCTGTTCCCGTGTACAGTATCTCAAGAATGGAACAACCTACCGGAGACTCAAAACCACCACCAGGCTAAATTCTTTCAAAACTTCAGCTTTCACATTTTATTCTGTAACTGTTACATACGCCCATAGCATATTATCTTTAACTGTTCATGAAATGTCTTTACATTAAATGAACAGAGGTTATACATTATATTTAATCATGTATTGTCATCATAACTGTGTGCAGGACATACTTGAAAACGAGACGTAACTCGATGAATTACTGCCTGGTAAAACATTTGATAAATATTTATGGTCAGTATAGTATGATTGTGTGTGTAATCGTACTATACTATTACTATATCATCCAGAAACCTTTAGCAAATGTTTGTAAATAATAGTGCAGCTGCCAACAGTATTCGTATGAGTGCTGAATCATGTAAAATTCAATCAAACTCAGTACACATTTTCGCTTTACATACATGCTTCGGTCCCATTGCGTACGTTAATGTGGGGTATGTCTGTAGTTCAAAATTTAAAGTGAGCTCATGCAATGAAAATGTATTGTTCCAAAGGAATTCAAGCAAGATCCTGAATCCAGAAGGTTACCATGAGAAGGTAATCCAGTCTTGTGTCGATATACATAACTACTCGAACATTTTCGTTATAACAGCTATTACAACATGACAGAGTAATGATCAAAGCACAACATAAAGAAAACAAGTCTTTATTAGCATTGTTAAGGCAATGCACACACAAATTCCCTAGTGTACAACCCCAACCAGGCATAAAGCTAGGCGACCTGCATATACATATCTATACTGTACACGTGCAGAAACCATACCAATCAACCCTGGAACTTCAAACTGAAGAGACAAAATGTAATATACAAAAAAAAAAAAAAAAGAAATTACACCTTTAGAAAATAGTAGAGCACCCAGAACAGCAAACAAGATCTGTAATCATTTCAATATTGCATTGTTAATGCCCTGCAAAGCGAGGCAGTTTGCTTTTGTTTGTAGCTGAATGAGAATAATAAGCGTCCAAACCCAAACAAAGAAATTGAAAAACACTAGAACTGTTATTTTTTTTATGTAATTAATTACTTGATAGTTATAAATTGCAGAATGTTTACCTGCAATATTTAGTCACTGTAGTATAGAAGTTAAGTTTCCCTTTAAGACGGTTACTGGAATTAAAACACCTCTTAATTAAAAAAAAAAAAAAAAACACACAAATACTGCATCTTTCACTGGGTGTTAGAATGCCAATTTAACGTTTTTCCTTTTTAAAAGCACTTTCAAATGTTCTTTACTTTGGTAAGGAACCATTTAGCAAAAATAATAATTGAGCATCATAATTTCAGAAAAGATCTTCAATGCAGTAAAATGGGATTTCACATTCAGATATTTTGCCATTTTAAAGTAATCTGAAATCTTCACACAACTGAATATCCCTATTCAGAACAAAAGTGTCAGCTCTCGGCCATTTTCTATTCCGCTACAGTGGTAAACTTATTGAAGTGTAAGAAGTTATATTGTTTGATATCCAGCGTGGCTCCTCTTTCTTCCAATAAGATAGGCGATCAGTACAATCAAGACGAGTCCAGCCAGAGCTGCACCAACTACAATAGGCACCAACATCCCATTCTCATCAAGCTGACATTCCACCGCTAAAAGACAGAAGATACAATCATCTTTTCATATTCATACTTTAACCTTTTCTTAAATGTACTCAAAACACTGAAACCAAAAACTCAAAGCAGGAAATGCGAATGCGATTACACCATCTTAAGGCATTTAAAGCAGCAGTACAAGCTGCCGTTTAAACATCCCCCCCCCTTTAATATGGGGAGCAATACAATCCACACAATGATAAGTTATTAGCCAAGTTGCCAATGGATCGGCAAAGATTTGGCTTCGGGGTTCACTAAATGGCTGTTGCAGCAGAAAAGGACTAAGATGCAAAGTTCTGTGGGGTACATCATGTGACCAAGCAGTTACTAGATACAATTGGTGCACTGCTAGAGACAGCAGGGCTCAAAAAGGGGTGTGCTAGAGCCCGTTTCAGAAGAGGAACGGGATGTGACTTTGTAAATGGTTGCTATAAAAACAAAAATGCTTGTTAAATTATAACATTAAAAAGGTAGAGTTTGAAGAAAAAAAAATGCTACAAGTATTTTTTCATAATACAGAACTGATTGATTAAATAAAACACATGTAGGATATTGCTAGATCTGCAGCTTTAAAGCAGGATTCCACCGAACTTACCTCATTTTTTTTTACATGAGCCGGAGCTAAATAAAGCTATTTTCTGCTCCAGGGAACCTTCCTTGGTTCTTTAGATACTTACTGGCAAATTTATCTTTATTACTTCCTGGTTTTTAATGGGGATTTAAATGGCCATCCAATAAGAAGCCACAATAGATATTGCAGGTTCGACGGATATTTGGCAGTTATTTTGTTCCCCTTTAACTTCACCAGTGTCTTAGCCACAAGGGGATCCCTGAACCAGAAGTTGCGTTTGACTCAAGGGGACCCCTTGTTTCTACCCCATTTAAAAAATAAGTAAAAAATGGGGGTAAAAGAAAAAAGGTGAGGAGGAACTGTTCCTTAAGATAATTTTGAAAGAGCTTGAAAAATGCCAGACAGATACCTATATTCAATTGAAACCATCACCTTCTAACCTTTGGAAGCTGCAGTAGTACATGCAGTGTCTGCAAACTGTACTAAAGTATTGTTCAAGGTAGAGATATGTTAAAATGCAACATCAATTCAAAAAGGGTGCTCTCAAAATACAGAAACTATTTCTTTACAGTTTAGATTACAAATCTGTAAGCACCAAACTGCATACTGCAACGTCCATATTACTGAAAGTAGTGTCACATTGCAAGTACTTAATCCTGGGGTGCTTCTGCAACAAAAGTTTTAGGTCGACTAAAGAGCAATTATTTTCCTTCACTAAAAAGAAATTGAGTCATTACAAAAACATTTTAAACAAAAAACAAAAAAAAAGCTGAACATGTGCCATTTGAATACTGTAGCTCTTTACTGCACAAGCAATTATTTTTTTCTATCTGAAGCGTGGGTGGCATTTGCCTCCACATTCACTAAGAGATTGCACACCTGGGCAGTTTGTAAATGACTATTACTGATGCATGATGCAAAATGCTGAGAAAACACTGCTCACAGAAAACACAGATTCAAACTGCATAACAGATTATCAAAAATTGCATCTGGGTAAAAAGAACTGCAGTTTTTCACCCTTTTGCTGTCACATGGGCCTGCAACACAGAGCGAAGTGTTTCCGACCCCTCTGGCAGCAAAAGGTGTAACCACTTCAATGCTGGGAACACACTGAAATACAAATGATTTAGCAAAAACAATACTTTTAGGAGAATCTAAAATTTCCTTCTTGCATATTAGCAGTTTACTTTTTATTTTTCTAGAACTACACAGTAATGTTCGGTTTAAACGTAGTCAAACATTTTGCGGTCAGATGCAATTCAGACCACGAGAGGGGTTTACTTACCAGATCCAAATTTGTCTCCAACCACATCAAACGCCTGGACTTGAAGTTCGAAAGTGTTTATAGAAAAGTTACTGGTAATCTGGAGCGTCTGCTTAGCGTTGCACCTGTAGGATTTACGAGCTGTAGTCTTCAGGTACATCAGGCTGCCGTTTGCAACCTGAACGTTCGGATCTACACATTTCAAAAGAAGACCTGTTAGTGCACTGAACTATGTCCCCTATATTTAACGGTTCAAAGCATGGATAATAAGTTAGATTAATACGATTAAATATTACCTTTTGCCTCCGAAGGCAAGGTTGTGTTTAAAGTGACACGTGCAAGATAAAACTGGTTGGTACTGGTATTCTGCAAGCAAAAGGAGGGGAAAAACATTAGTAAAAGAAACAAAGCAGAGCCCAGAGCTGGCAACATCCATTAGAAATGCACTTTGCGACATAATTCGCAACACACGCCAACCAGGTACCCTCCAATAAGGATTTAAACACCACACAGTCCAAACAGTCCAAACCAGGGACCTTGGAGGCAAGGAGGGACCAGACAGGACTATTGACAGTTACCACAATGTAATGTAAATAAAATGTGATAAAGTGCCAGACTCTTGTAATATAAGGACCAACAGATTATGAGGTAGAGCGTACGTTTTATAAATAGAGGGTCTTTCATGACAGCTGAAATAGATAAGCCGACGATATTCGGTAGTAGACGGCGTACAAACCCGGTTGACTCACCAGGAGAAGAGAAGTTAAAGACGTGACAAACTGGTTGACAATATGCAGTAAAATAGTTATACAATTAAATTGTTATTGTATTAATAAAACAAAAATGGGAACTTGCAAAATATGAAAATTATAGAAACAAAATGAAATATACAGACAAGATGCATGTATTATGTAAGAATGGAAACATAACATGTACAAGATTGTAAGATTTACAATAAAAAGATTTTTTTTTTTAAATAAAATAAATGCACTTTGGCAAACTATTATTATAGGGGGTATATATCTAAATAGATTACAGTAAAATAAAATGGAACACAGACACACCAAGAATGAATAGATGATACCGTTCTGTGGCTAACGAAATGCTTTTATTTGTGCGAGCTTTCGAAACACACTGATCTCTTCTTCCGGCGATGTTACATTGAATAAAGCAGGCAGGGGTTTTACTTAAAAACGGTGTCTCTTGGAATCAATCTGTGACCAGAGCCTATGGGCCGTTACAGAGGCCCCACGCTCTTCAGTGTGAGGCCTCGAAACTTACTTACCAGGCTTCAGTCCATGCGTCTCCATGGCGACAACGTCAAATGACGGGGTCATGTCATTTGACGCCGTATTAAAAAGGTAACGGGGGGGGGGGGGGAGCAGAACCCAGGGGGAGAGCAGGAAGTTTGCGCACCCCATGGTTAACGGATTTCTAAACAGTACTTTACTTATTTGTTATTAAACCTCCTTACCAAGGCAAACTGGAACTCAAGGTTGGTTTTATTTGAAGAGAGAGAGAGTGTCGCTGAAGCATTCTGGCAGGTCCCATTGTAATGGGTGTCTTTTGGATCAATATTAAACACATATAGGTCATCCTAAAAAATAAAATAAACACAAATACCTCAGATTAGCTTTTTTTTGGAGATTTTATACTAGTGTCAGTTTTAGCACTGGTACCTCATTGTAAATATGCGCATGGATCTCAACTGAGAATTCAAGTCAAGTCAGAAAGTGAGGTATGTGGGATAGTAAATTATTCCCTATCCCTACATCGCTGCCAAATATCAACAATGTTTATGGATGATTAGTGTACAATATTTGCAAGATCTGAAATGCCTATCTGCCAACAATTGGTGTACGTTTTTCAAAATTACCATGTTTTAAGCATAACAAATAATTAAGATTTAGAAAAAAAATTGGCAGAGAAAGTACATCTAGAGAGAAATCCATAAAAAATTATCCCACTTAATGCTGCACTTAAACAACCAAAGTCATGTGAAGGGTCAATTACAACACCATGTAAAATTCAAAGGTTAACCCTTTGTGTGCCCCATGGCATAGCAATTATTATTTCACACTCTCCCCCCCACACACTTCTCTCCCTATCCCCCCCCCCCCACCCAAGCACACCGAACTGACAGAGGATAGTCCCCAGAGACCAAAAATATATGTATTGGGTCTTTATTAGAGGCTTTTGCCGTTATACACACTGTAGTACAGAGTTCAGCCTTTCAGAGATGCTGAAAACCTTGCACAGAGGAATGTGCCGGTATACGTGCCGAAGCGGACTGGCAAGACCACAGGGGATACATCAGACCTCAGAGGATGTTGCCTGTGTACACGGCGAAGCAGAGTAACCAGATTAAGCTGCAAGGTGTCCGGTAAGTTCCAATACCTTGTTTTTTTCTCTCTGTCCGAAAGAAACACCTACACAGGCAGGTTGGAAAAACCATGACTGGGGATTGTCGATGAGAAGAGCCCTTTTACACTGCTTTGGCAAAGGCTGTCCTACCACGCAGGAAGAGGGGCATAAACCCCAGTGTGAACCGTCATGGAGGATGGTATGTTTATTTTGTAACAATGCTTCCTGTATGCAGTCAAAAAAAACTTCCCTATTTCTCCAGTGCTGTTATTACTATACCAACACATTTCGTGCATTGGGATGAATTATAAAAAAATAAATACCTTATATAATTTCTGTGTATTTCTAAAGTGTCTTCTGTGGATGTGCAAAAAAACTAATTTAGTTTTTTATCCCTATTAATTCTAGATTGAAACAGTGAAGTGCGTTCCATATTAAAGTAATAATTCCCCCTACCCTGGCCCCCCTCTATCTATCCCTACTCTTAATCTTTCTATCCTACAAAATAAGGATAAGTTAGAAGGTGAAAAGTATAAAGCTACAGTACATATCTGAATCCATTTCAATGTAATACAGAGTATGAAGTGCACAGTTAACACAAAACATTAAGCTATGTTAAGATAAGGGTTTTCTGAACAAATGTGTATAAATGCCGACTATAATATGATGTACACTGTGAATCTGTGAATGTAAAACAATAAAAAATATTGAAACAAACAAAAATAATAAATACATACCTTGTTATCTTTTTTGCTATAGCTGATGTTAAGCTGCAGGCCCATTTTAGCCAGTATGCACATTCCAGAGGGTCCAGTCACGCTATATTGCCCGACTGAGGGAGGTGGTAATGGTGTAGGCAACACTGTGGGTTTAGGGGTTATTGGTGCAGGTGTTGGTGCAACAGTAGGGGTTACATCCTCACTGCATGCGGTTTCTAGAAAGAAAACAAACAATTGACGCGATCTATAC
Source organism: Ascaphus truei (assembly GCA_036426205.1). Lineage (NCBI taxonomy): Eukaryota > Metazoa > Chordata > Amphibia > Anura > Ascaphidae > Ascaphus > Ascaphus truei. The sequence goes on from CM071569.1 coordinate 151,182,956, forward strand.
AAGTACATGCAAGTACACTTGACTGCAGCTCTGAGCTGTTGAACACACAAACTTTTGGTGCCATTCAGCCAAACAAGGACTTGCAACACTGAGAATATTAGGTGTGTCATTTTTGGCTGATCTATTTTTAAATGTACTCCCTTAAGAGCTTTTGCCTACTGCATTACTGAGCTTGAACAGCTTAGCCTGGGACAAACAAGTACAGAATCAGTGGACCTTTCGCCCTTTTGAAAGCTGGAAGTTGCCAGCGAACTTAAAGGAGCAGTTCCGTCTAGATTTTTTTTTTTTTTTTTATAGTAACGATTGGTGGGAAGGAGGTCGTCTGCGGCGCTGAACCTCCTTAATGTGGGTGTTCCCTTTAATATATAATTTTACCTATTGTTTTATCAAGATAAGCACCATCCAATTGGGGGCATTATACTCTCGCATATAGACTTGGTGGTTCTTGTATTTGTGAGAATATATTACTCTGTTAAAATATTTTACCAGAAAGATAAACTGAGAAGTGCATTACATGTTCAAGCATGATCGCCAATTGGTGAATTTTTACACCGAACCCGAATTACCAAATCTCCTACGCTCCGATTACTAGGAAGTCTATAGAAAGGGGTTTTTGCTGATGTCAGAGACAGACAAATGCAGTTTTCGAAAAGTTTCCCGTACCTTTTAGACTGTAGGTATTGTTTGTTACAAAGGCTTCAATTTTAATATTATGAAACGTTGCATTGACCTTTCCCATTTTGATAAGGTGGGGATTAGAGCATTTGTACGTGGAGTTGTTGTTAGCAGATATGTCAGTATTCTGTGAGGATACTTCCTTTGTTCCTGAAAAAACAGAGAACATTTTAAACAACCTTTAAGCACTGGATGGAAGTAAGAGAATAGCTAGACTCTTGCAGCCATAGGGTCTCTTACCATTGTCAGATGCATCTGGGAAAAGTACTTTGTCTGACAAGTCGTAAATAAAAACCAGTTCAGCAACTTGGTAGCGCAACCCGTTTCTTGTGAAATTCATTCTCAGTTGTTGATCTCCAAACTGAATGGCTAGAAGTGGAGCCGAAATATTTTCTTTGCCACAAGTGCTGCTGTTTTTGTTCACTAAAGCTTTTTCTGACAAGAGAAATAGAGCTGGGATTACCTGAGGGAGGGGGAAAAAAAAGTGATAAGAATACCAACCTCCATTTTACTTGAATACTATGTAGGATACTTATTTTATTTTTTTCATCTGAGATTCAGGGTAAACCAAGCTTAACCAGCATAAATAATAATAATAATAATTTAAAAAAAAACAGTTCAATTTACATTAAATAGATTGAGTTTTTATATGCCATGTAACTTTTGCCAATAGTTATTTTGTTTACTGCTATTCAAACGGATATTTGAGCTATAGTCCTTCACCATATTTTGATTAAACAATTGTTTACCTAAACTTTTGGTCTCAAAAGGCATAGATTTAAATACAATAATATGTATAATGCTGGCACCCATCACTGGATTTGTACAGAATGTCAAACCTTTATATAATGTACATAGGGCATTTTGTTAGCATTGATCCTGTGCAGAATACCACGGGTACCACTAAGCTTATTCAACAAGGATAAAAATGGAGAATGCTGGAGAGAAACAAGAGCGATGGATACTTGATATATACATGCATATTAATGAGGTCAGTGGGACACATTTCAATTACCAAACGAATTCCAATAACATCACCAGGATAAAAACCATTAGGGGTGATTTCTATACAGTCCAAAGCAGCCATTCTTAGCAGAAAATCGATTTGAGGTATATGGGGGCGTAATGCTCTAAACGGTTGGTTGAGTATATATCAAATTTATCCCAAGACAGTTTGGTTAAAATAGACAACTAAATTTGAAGAAATAAGCACAATTAGTTTTTGAAACATTACCTTTTTGCTTACTGTTTCATATTCCACTGAGAAATTGATTGAAAGGTCAGCCATTATGCAGGTCTTGTTATTCTCATCTTTTACCTCAAAATGAATAGAGGAAGCAGCCTGAAAAAAACCTGTAACAGGCACATTCATTATTTATTCTTCAAGTTGACGATTACACAATTTCCTGTCCAAGCCCCCCCGCCCCACCCATTCAACAAAATGGATTAAAAAAATAAAAACGGCTTATTTCTCACTTATTATGGTAATCAACTACGTCAATTAAACAGAAGTAAAATAAAAACACCAGCGTACATTGGATGTAAAGGTTTACTACAACACAAACAAAATGACCAGCAATGGCGGTTACCATAATCTCTTCTACATTAGGAGATTAAAAAAAAAAAAAAAAAAAGTAATGGGATTAGTTTATGCATTCATAGCAACCCACATGGTTAAATATGTCAGGCACTTCCAGTAAATATATTTGCCACAATATTTAAAATATCCTCAAAATTAAGATAAATGCAAATCATTTGACTTTGACACTTTAAAATTGTAAGTAAAGAAGCAAATCTTATAGTCAATTATTATTATTACGTAGCAACATGTCACCAAGTGGTGCCTGTAACAAATTCAAGTTCACAATTAACTATTCCAATTTGACCAAACGTTGACATATTTCAATTCAACCTTTTCCATAGCACAGCATCTTACGGTAATTTTCAAAGTATCCTAGAAGTCGCGGTCTACATCCTCCTAAAGCTGCGTTTATAGTGGTGCGCGCCACCGGAACAAATCGGTGTGCCTTGATGATGGTGCCCATAGTGCGTGCGAGCAAGTGTGACCGATTTTTCGCAAGACAAACAATTTTGCATTTGTCGTAAAATGGTCAACCTCGTGGCTGATTAATGAGAGGGGTGGAATTATGTGGTTGTCAACGTAGGGGGAGTTAGAATATAAAGCCCTACTTTTTAATTATTAGAATTAAACAGGGTGTGCTTTGGGATCAGACACACAAGTTCTCATCTTTCCTACACCAGTGACCTCTCTGGGAAAAACCTATGACATATGGTAACATTGTATGAGATTGTTTTATCCATTTATTTTAAGTGCGAGTGTGAGTGTAAAACGAGGCATGTTATGGACAAGAAAACCCAAACTAAAATTCCAGTTATAATGTTAAGTAATCTTTGAAAATTCTTATACTGGTGTGATTTTCATTGCGTCAGTTTACCACCTGATTTTAAACCTATGAAACATCACTGCAATTAGTTCACATTTGTTCCAATTTGTTGCCACACCTTTAAAAGGGTATTTTACACATTTCCGCCACATGATCTTATTATGGACAGACTAGTTGGGCAAAGTACACTTCTGCTGACAATTTATTTGTTCCAATGAAACACCTTCACAGGTTTGTGAACTACAGCATAGAAAATCTAAATAGCATACATACTGTAGCACATGTTGCTGCAGAGTTTAAGATGTAAATATCCTCTGCAATGTGTACAGATTAAAGGGACAATCCCTACTAGGACCTAGGACCGAAGTGAACTAATTACAGTGACATGTTTAAGGGGTCTCATCTAGGTGCCTGATACTTTTTATTTTTAACACAGATCTGACAAGTATTTTTAATGTATTTACTGTATTCAAGTTAGACTTGGGAGGGGTTTGATTTCCCGTGGCTAATCCCTTGTGTGGTGTGTCTGTGTTCAGCAACTGCTTGTAAAGCCAGAGTCCTCTGATAAGAACAATGTGAGATAAGGGTAAATAAAGATGTGATGGAGAAACTATTCCCCATTCAGAGGCCCTTAAGAAATTCAACTGACTCACTATGTGGAATTGCACCTTTAAACGGATTGCGCATTACACGGCTTTTCAAATATAAAAAGCTTAATAAAATTTAAGGTAGGAGAAAAACAAAACAAGGGGCGGCACAGAAATTAAACTTGTTAAAGAAATTAGAAGTGATCATTTTAATGGCTGATGTTTAAAAGGAGCGGAGGCTTTCAGGACCGCTCAGGAAAGCATGCATTATTTTTTTTAAATAAACTTGTCTTCCAATAACCCTTTAAGTGCCCGGAGACTTGGTCACTACATCATGTGGCCTGGCACTGTAGTTGTCCCATGAGCTTTCCCTCCCATGCCCACCAGCCAGCTTAGCTCGTGCATCCCCATGGGGTGCAGGACAATCTGCAGTGAAGGGAAAAGGAAGAGGACTTATTTTCCAGGTTAAGCTAGGCTGTGGTCATGGTTCCGCGCAATTAAAGAGAGCACTCTGTGGCACTCTGGTGCCGTAGCCATTCGGGCACCCATGGCGGCCATACTTTTTATTTTATTTTTATTACAAGCCTTTGTTTTATATCTACTATACAAGCCAAAACGCCCTCATCCCCCATTTTGATAAAGAAAAGAAAACACGAGCTCAATAGATATGAAATAGCATTGAGTTTATCAAAGAAATTATCCCTTGAAAGCAAGCTTAACATGATGCCATTATGAGAAGATGACCAACCTTTGTAAAATTGTTAGAATAAAAAAAAAAACAAAGGCCTACCCCACCTCACCAGGCTGCTGTTTTTTCCATGCAGAGTTGAAAGAAACAAACAAACAGTCTTATCCTGGGGCTTCTCTAGTATGGCTTTATGAAGTCAGTGAGCTTAGCAAACATGTACATTTCAATTTTGGGTTCATTGTTGGGGGAAAAAAATAAAATAAAAAAACAAACATTTCAGTGAGCAGGGAAAAGGTAAGCGGTACGAACAGACTATTGTACTAAGCATGATGGGGAAACTGTACCTTTAAAGAGGAAATCCAAGCACTGCGTTTTGTTTTGCGTTTGTTTTTTTACATAGCATTGAAGCACGGGGTCTCAAGAACCAAACCCCATTCATTTCAACTATGGCAGTGTTCAAAGCTTACTTGGCCTGCGGGCCAATAGGAAACCATGACATCATCCAGTGTGGCTTCCTCTTGGCTGACGTGACTGGGAGCTTTAAACAGCACAGAGATACAAATACCCCATACTGTAAGTAGCTCTGGAGCAAGGGGTCCTCCAGCTGAAATGAATGGGGGTCAGCTCCGGAGACCCCTGCTCTAATCTCATGTATTTATATTTAAAAAATAAATACATACATATAAATAAACAGTGCTTGGATTGCCTCTTTAAAGCATAAAGGGTGGATACATACTAAAAGTCAAAACTGGGAAGAAAATAAATAAATAAAAAGAAGCCAAGAATACAGTACTGGTTATGTAAAAGAGAAACAGTAACCGTAACTAAAATCTAATAAATAAAATAAAAAAAATTCTATTATATGACGTCACTAATCTGCTGAGATTCCCAACGCAATACAGCTCAGGATAGGTCTTCAGAAATTCCAAACTAAATCTCTCAAATAGAAACTCCTTTACTTGTATATAAACATTAGAGTTTCCAAAAGTAGTATACAAACGACATCAATTGAATGCTGTCGATTAACCTCAAGTGCTTCCAGCTCAAATAAGGAATAAGAATGGGAACATGCCACTTTCTATACCTCCACTAAATTACTAATTGTGTACAGTCTACAAGTCAATAATTTGTCCCTAATTTGATGCCGCTCAAAGTCTGGGATCCACACCAGATCCAAAAAAGAAAAATGTGAATTGGAGGATGAACCAAGCGCAGAGGGGTCTAGTGGAAAAGTCAACATGGGGTAGTAGATGAGGAAGATAGAAAACAAAGCACTACTTCACTAGTGCATGGTAAATAAACCTTTTATTTACCATGCACTAGTGAAGTAGTGCTTTGTTTTCTATCTTCCTCATCTGCAAGCTGCTGAAGACGAAGGCACACGGATATCCTGAAAGATGGATGCTCATATCTGAAGAACTATACCCCACAAAAACGGGAGTTATTTTACACTCCCCAGTTTGCGCCTCCCTGATATAGAGCAGGCGAAGTATTAAACTCACAAATTTCCCACTTGACTTTTGTGCATGGTAATCCACTATGGGTACAGGTAAGTGCTTCTATGAATAGTCTTTCATATCTATAATTTAAATGGAGAAACAGGAAATAATCTAGCTCTGATGCAAAAGTAGGAAGTAACTCACAATCTTGGAGATAAAAGCTTGTTCTGGGAACACAGCCCAGCATGGTATAGACTGCAGACGCTGACAGCTCGATTCACCATGCCGGAATCTTGTGTCTCCTTCAACTCATCTCCACCAGATCACATCAGCAGGGGGGTGCGTCGCGTGCTCTGGTTCAGCTGTCTGACCGGCTGTATACTCTTAGGCCGTGATTAAACCGAAAAACGCCTGTGGAGTCCCATGGCGCAACGCAAAAACACATCAATTCAAGTAGATATACCTGTTGCCGCGTGCGTGCCGCCTGGAGCTGCAGGGTGTGACGAATGTAAAGGAGACAGGATTTTGTTATTGGCTGGTGACTGTTGCGTCACATGAGCGGTTCAGCCAATGAGGGCGAACCGCTCACGGCCACGCCTCCTCTGCTACTCTTCTCGCTGTCTTCCTGGTATAATCAAGATGCCGCTCAGCAGAAGCGCAGGGTGACGTCACAGGATAGCGCTGCCGCCTTTGGTATACTCAAGCCCTTAGGCGTTTCCTGAATTGTCCAGGGAATTAAACCTGCGCGTTTGGCTAAAGCCGCTTCGTGACCTCTGCATCCACCCAGTGTATTACAATGCACAAAATTCAAAGTAGGAAATTTGCGCGTTTAATACTTCTCTTGATCTATATCACCTGTTGAATTTATTGATATACTAACTAGACTGTCATGATATATTAAGTATTTTAATGAATCTGTTGCTTTAGGAGTTAATGTGGTTAGTCTTAAAAATACAATTGTGTATATGACAGGTCAAGACCCTTCCTGTGTCTGTGCTGATCTACAGAGGGCTTAATTGGTGGGGTATCACCCACAGCCCACTAAATGTGTTGTATGGGACTGAGAATCAAGAGATCAGGAGATTTGTTTTGCCAGAGATGGGATGAAATTGTGGATACACACAGACACACAGACACACAGACACACAGACACACAGACACACAGACACACGCCAATTCTAAAGAATAATGTTTAGATATTTGTAATCGTTGCAAGGAGACGAATGCAATACGACCAGACACTTGCGGTTTAGGAGGTGATCATCTACAAATCCATTTGTCACTCAAATGTAGGAAAAGGTATTAGAAGAATTAAGATATGAGGTCGTGCATATATTTAGGCAGAATGTAAATGTTTTTTAGGCTTTTTTTTTTTTTTTTAAAGTCGTAAACCGGTCAACCCACAGTAGATGATTTACAACAGGGGTGGGCTTATGGTGTTCCCAATGAAGGGGAGTTAGAATAAAAAGCCCTACCTTTTAATTAGAAGTCAACAAGAAGTGTGTTTTGGGATCAGACACGTGAATCTTCATCTTCTACTCCAGTGACCTCCCTGGGAAAGACCTATGACATATGGTAACTTACTGTATAGTGATTTATTTCAAGAAAGATCTGCGTTTATTGTAACCATGTTCTTGTATTAATCTTTTTTCTAATCTAAGTGTGTGTGTGTGTGTGTGTGTAGGGATGCGCCTGCCTCCTGAAGTATATAAGGCACAACACAGTTAGTTATAGGGGGTTCTAACAGTGTGTTCTGGCAGCTGTGGAAAGCTGTTAGGAAGTTGTATTGTCCTGCATAAGGGATTGTAGGAACACTTTGTGACCCTAGTGACGTAACTAGCGGTCCAGGTTGACCAATCAGCCTGTCTAAGCCACTCTGTGTCCAGGGACCTGGCACAGAGAGGATCTCCCTAGGAGAAGAGGGGATCCCACTTCAATTCAGGAGGGCGTACCTGGCGAAGGGACAGCACGGAGAGATGTGCGGCTGGAGCCGGCAGCTGCATGGGGCAGTCTGCTACATCACGTCTACAATAAAGATGACCTTGTTAAAGATACCCCCACTGTGTGAGTGTGAAATTACTCCGCAGTGGATGGCACCACCAAGAAGGAGTTCCTCACCAGGACCATCTCCCTGCGGAAGCACAGATCCTGATGAGGTGGAGGCGCTGCACATGATGTAAGTTGAACTCGCACCCACTACCTCAGCTACCTGTCCTGCTGGACATCCCCTAACACCATCAAGCGGGAGACTCAGGAGTTCTGTTGCCTACAGGTGCACCACCAAACACACACGTAATGGGGGTTGGTTGTTAAAGTACCCGGGCCAATGTGAGATTGGGGGGGGGAAACCCGTTACAATTGGAGGCGCTGCTGAGATATATATATACCTATCAACAGGACAGGCTTTTGCTAGGCACACGCTAGTAAACAGGGAAAGTGTATGCTGCCACTTTGTGCTGCGTTGGGATGGAACCGCAGGAGTAGCCTGGGAACCTGAGAGGAGTTAGTGGGTCTGGAGAAGGGCTATAGCTGTCCGAGTCACCTTGAGGTCGCGCTAGGGGTATGACGCCAGAAGGGAGAGCTTGTTAACTAGGTCAGGTGTCCTGGAGAGGGTCTGCACTAGGCTGACCAAGAGAGGTAGACGCCCAAGTACTGCATGGGAGCCCCAGAGTACTCTAGCCATTCCAGATCACTTACCGAGGGGAGCACAGACTGGGAGGAAGGAGATACAGTAGACACTGAGAGAGTGAGCCTAGCCTGAGGTAGTGCAAACACGAGTTAGACATATGTTAGGTACACGAGGTGGTGCACAAGGCATGTTTATTGTACGGATGTGGTAGCTGCCCCGCAGAGCGGCGCTCCATGTACAATAATCCAGTATACCGTGAGCAAGAAGTGACCGTCGAAATGGAGGATCTGCAAAGAGCAGAAGGTCCAGGATGCCGGGGTGATGAAGGAGAACAAGCTACAGGAGAGACTCTTGTGTGTTTGCTATGGAATGGCGTGAAAGCCATGGCTGCGCCGTGTTTGTCATGCCTATGTTCTAGGGATGATACCCCTGAGAATAGTGAGGACGACAGCCTTGCGAGATAGGAGGAACGAAATGGACTTTGTTACACACCAATTAACAAACAGCCAGACGCTACCTCAAATATAAAGAAGGACAGTACTTACCAAAATGGCGGTTCCCGCGTTCCCGGGGCACCGCGTGGGCCAGCTGCAGAAAGTCTTGCAACTCTGCAGTTTGCAAATTGTTGGCCAGAATTGGCGGCAACGAGAAAACTCCACCCAGTTGGGGAGTTTGGCGCGAAAGCTGGAGCCGCGCCCTCATGGACTATGACTCACTCAGCCCCTGTGCGGGGTCAGCCTACAAAGCAGCGAGACATCCCCCTAGTTTCAACCAGGGGGAGTGGTCTAAAGTTCCACCGGATGCTGATGGAGGAAGTGGGGGGAAGGACAGCTCAACCATCCCCTGCACTTCAGTTGCGAAGAGCCATTGATCACTACAGACCACTAGGACGAGTGCTCCCGTTGGTGACCATGGCTGAGCAAGCGGAGAAAGTGGAACAGAGTCCCTTGATATCAACCCACCCCTACTCGGCTCCAGGAGGCTTCCTGATTATCCGAGTAAAAGGTGTGGAGACAGTGGTCTGTCTCTGCCTGCAGTGCAGACTGCCTGGTGGAGCCGTGGGCAGTGAGGCTCGATGCCCTCACTGTAGCATGCAGTACATGTAGCCCATGACGACTTTTGTGCCAGTACAAACTGTAGGGATGAGACATCCTACCCCGACGTTGGCAGCGGAGCTTCCGGGTGCCTTGTGGAAGGAGAGTGCAGATCCCGCTGAGCAGGAACCCGGCCGGGTTCTCAATCAGGAGAAACCCAATCATCGTAGAGGTGACCGGAAAGGAGCCCATAGACGGTCCCCTACTGGAATACCCCGACCGAACTGTAAATTAGAGTCCTCGGACGAGGAGTGTGCCAGGCTGGCAGAGGCACAGGACTTGTTAGAGGAGTACCATGCTACTGGTATTCCGTGGCGAGATGCCATTCCTCGTGGTGTGGAGACACGGAGCCGAGTGTCTCCAGTGCCGCGACAACCCGATCGCCGGAGTCCCACTGCCGTGGTGACTAGCGGGTCGGAAGGAGGTCGATCCACCCCGACCCTGCGGAGCAGTAGGTTAACTCCGTGCTCACCGATCCCGGGGGTGGAGGTGAGCGAAGAGCGGAACCAGGGTCAAGCTGGACCACGCAGCAGAAGGGCGTTGCCGGATATCCTCGTGGAGGAAGAGGTCTCGCTTGGGGACCCAACCCAAGATGGCGTCGCAGCACGTGCGGATCCAGAAGCAGTTCCGGACGACCTGAGCGGTGTCGAGTGGGAGGTGATTGCGCCTCTACGGTCGAGCAGTGGGAGTCGATCCCCTACGGACAGCAGACGGAGTGGGCACTCGAATCGGAGAACGAGAGGATCCACTACCGAAGGACAGAGCGAACATTGTGGCGAACGTGAGTCTGGTGTTGCGGAGGAGCAGGCCGTGACCCTGCCGGCACCTACCGTCCAGTCCCGTCCCCCAACCCCGTCCATCCCCAGGGTTAGCCCCAAGGCCCTAGTTCAAGCCCCTGTCCCTGTCACCTGTTCCTTCGGGTCTACCTCTTGTCTGGGTATGTCAGGGGATTCCCGGGGTCCTATCACAGAACGGACTGGAAGCCTGGACTGGGGAACTTCCGATGATGGATCGGAGGGTGGAGGGAGGATTTCTCGACGAGGGTCGATAATTAGTGAAAGCCATAGTGCGCTGAGCATTGAGGGCGGACACTGGTCGCAGCGCAAGGAAAGGGTTATGCGATCTGAGGGTACTTCAGGGTATCCTCGGGCGGGCCTGATGATGAGGAGGAGCCACTAGAACCTAACTCCGAGGAAGTACGGGAAACTAGGTGGTGGGCACCGTTATATGAAGGTTATGTCGCCTGGCTTGACCGCACCCATTTTCTTCTAGAAAGGGAGGGGGTGGTTGACCACTGGTGGGCTCCCGGAGATTTCGACGATGAGGCATACCTTAGAGCGCAAAGGGTAAGATGGGACCGAATACAAGGGGGTCTTATTACCCCAAAGGGATCTGAAGGGTTAGATGATCCGGTGGAGTCAGATGAGCCCCTGTCATGGGTGTTGCCGGGAAAGGCTGGGCAAACTAAATTGACCAGGACTTGCCGAGCTGAACGGGCTATTGCAGCCAAATATAAGAGGTCACATGGGCTCGAATACCCCTATGTCCCCGAACCTTTAATGAGAGAAATATAAGAAAATCGAGAGAGGTGGCTCCGAAGTGATATTGAATATTACATAGTTAATAAGGGAGGAGCCATTAAGGGAGTTCAGGCTGAGCAGAGGGTCTCCCAACTCATGCGGGTCTGGAAGATAGGGCGCAGCGTGTATATGCACAAGGTGGTATACTGTAATGAGCGGGGATTGCCACGAGAGTATAGTGTAACCGTTCATGATGCAGCGGGGCGGGAGGTGAAGAAACCAGACCCTCGGCACTACTATTAGGTCCGTTAACGAGTGGTCTGCCTTTTCCTTTGCTGCTTACTGCTGGTCAGTGAGCGGATGTTCTGTCATTATTATGAGGATGTGACAATGTTTAAATGCTAAGTTTGTGTGTTCTTTTTCAGTGTTTCCTGGAGCAAGGTACACCAAATTTAGGACCCAGCCGGGACGGTGGGGATTCACCAAGGGGAGTATATAGCCATGCATAATAATGGTATATTGCTTTCCTCTCTGTTGGCAGTAAGTCCTGGTAAGAACAGGTATGCCAGCAGTAGTTATGGAGGTTTTCCCTCATCCAATGGTGATGTGCCCTATGTATGGAGGGGAGTGGCTGTATGCTATGAGTCCCTGGATAGTGACATCAGGGATGCGCCTGCCTCCTGAAGTATATAAGGCACAACACAGTTAGTTATAGGGGGTTCTAACAGTGTGTTCTGGCAGCAGTGGAAAGCTGTTAGGAAGTTGTATTGTCCTGCATAAGGGATTGTAGGAACACTATGTGACCCTAGTGACGTAACTAGCGGTCCAGGTTGACCAATCAGCCTGTCTAAGCCACTCTGTGTCCAGGGACCTGGCACAGAGAGGATCTCCCTAGGAGAAGAGGGGATCCCACTTCAATTCAGGAGGGCGTACCTGGCGAAGGGACAGCACGGAGAGATGTGCGGCTGGAGCCGGCAGCTGCATGGGGCAGTCTGCTACATCACGTCTACAATAAAGATGACCTTGTTAAAGATACCCCCACTGTGTGAGTGTGAAATTACTCCGCAGTGGATGGCACCACCAAGAAGGAGTTCCTCACCAGGACCATCTCCCTGCGGAAGCACAGATCCTGATGAGGTGGAGGCGCTGCACATGATGTAAGTTGAACTCGCACCCACTACCTCAGCTACCTGTCCTGCTGGACATCCCCTAACACCATCAAGCGGGAGACTCAGGAGTTCTGTTGCCTACAGGTGCACCACCAAACACACACGTAATGGGGGTTGGTTGTTAAAGTACCCGGGCCAATGTGAGATTGGGGGGGGGGGGAAACCCGTTACATTAGCAACAGAAGATCATATCATTTTAAACTTGTCTGATCAAGAGACAATGAATAACAAGCAACTCAATACACAATTGGTTGGAGCTTTTTGACTATTTAAAACCTTTAAAAATATATAAATAACTATATATATATAATATTAAATCAAACCTACGGACACAAAAATATAAAATTAATTAAAAATATATAATAAATTCAATGAATCACAAGAGGAAAATATCCAATTTTTAGTTTAATGACCAAATATCTATTTTCTCATTCAGGCCCCTGGGGGCCAATGTTTTCATTTGGTAAATCTAAAATGATTCTTGTTTGGAAAGGGACTTTAATCTATCCCCTCCTCGTCTAATGGGGTGTACCACCTGTATCCCTTTATAGATCACACCACTAGGTATGATCCACTTAGTTTTTGTAACTCATCTTTTTTTCCCCCATGTCTCCCAGTGCTTCATTGCATTTCATGCACATATTTAATGGGTCAATAGAGTATCTGGGCTTATATCTGTTTGCCTATATATCCCTTTATGGATTTTGTTAGTTTTCACCTAAGCTTTATATCTGGTGTTTTAATTATTTACATCATGCATCAGGTATTAATTTTGGCTCATATATTGGCCCTAATAGAAGATTAAAACATTGTTCGAAGCTTTGAGGGACTGGTTTAAAATCGGCTTTTACTGTGTTTCATTTATAGTGCCTTGAATCGCCTTTTAATATATTGGGCTATAGCCTATTTGGCACTAGTCTATGTGTGTGTCATTAACCTTTGACCCTAATAAGTCTGGTTGGTTCAGCCTTTATTTATTTCCATGCCAGTATTACATATGAATCTTGTACTCATTAGGTCCAGTGTTCCTCTACTCATAGTTAAAATTTTGTGCAACATTCTACTGCGGTTATTGACGTATATTCCTTTCTACCGCTACAATTTTTTGAGCACATCACCACTCCTCATTACATCCTCGAGGTGATTGGCTGCCCGATCAACAAATCATCTGCGTTGATTCAGCGCTGCCTGCATTTTAATTTGCTCATGTCAGTGAAAGAGAGACATATATATATATATATATATATACCCGGTATGGACGCAACTTCATTAAGCCCCCGGATGAAGCTAAGGGCGAAACGTACGTTGGGGCTTTTCACCTCCCTGTTCAGATGACCAGCTGTTGGGTTCAAGATTTTCTGTTCCGGACATACCGAGTGGTCAATGGTGCTTGCGGTCTGGCAGCAGTTCCTTCTGTGCACTTCAGCTTCTGTATACTCATCGGAGGTACTTTGCAACTGTGCTTTTGTATACTGTTGCTATCCGCACACCGCTAAACACAGTAGTGGTGTTTTATTTCTACATGGGTGTAAGAGACATGTGCAGAGGTACACAATGGAGACCGTTTAAATTGAAACTAAAATTAGACTTTATAGCACCTGTCCCTTTAACACAGCAAAAGCATTCAAAATAAGCAAAAGAAAACCTGCTCCACTTTGGAGAATATCTACACATAACCACCCAGTTAGAGAGGGCTGGACTAACTACACACACACACACACACACACACACACACACACACACACACACACACACACACACACACACACACGTCCCAAAAGAAAGTCTTATCTGTCTCTTGCAGCTGTACAGGAAGCCTCTCTTCTCTCCTGGGTCAGCACCTTTGTGTGCTAAGGCAATGTCTGTCCAGGTATAGAGTTCCGGTACCCTTGTCTTGCTATCAGCATACAGTCCAGTCCTTCTGCAGCTCAAGATACCTGTTCCTCTGGTCAGTCCAGTGTGGACTAAGGAAAAGTCAGTCCTTCCTTGGTTCAGCCCCCAATTGTGAGACTAAGGAATCCTCCCCGTCTCAGAACATGCTATTTCTGAGAAAGCTCTAATCAGCTAGGTTGAGTTGGTTAATGGCTGGTATGTAATTAACCAGCACACTCCTGGATTAGAGGCAAGTTTTTTAACGGGGATAAGTCCCTGTTACATACCTCCCCTGTTTATGGAAGCTCGGGCTCACCATGGCCGAAGCCCATCCTTCCACTCTTATTCGAGATATCTCTGACTCGAATGAGAGTGGATGGAGGAAGAGAACCCTCAGTCCAGCTGGGATTGGAGCCCTTTCTCCAGTTTATTCGTGTCTCCTCCCGAAGGTGCTTGAGATCAGCACTGTCGCTCGAGGAGGACTTTTTCCAAGTATAGTCTTTTTACTGAGTGCGTGGTCATGAGATTTCCCTTGAGTCGGGTGCTCTTCTTTTTGTAGGCAGACTGTATGGCGACAGTTGCAGAGCGTTTAAGAATAGCCCTTTGAGTTTTCCGCTATTGAAGCTGTCTTTCTGCACTTTTTCCACTCAATGGAGTTGCTAGTTCAACTTCTTTGGGATTGAGTTGCAATTCCACATCCACTTCCAGAGAACGTCCTATCTTTTCAGCTTCATCAGCTAAGGATTCTTCTGGTTGTGATTCTGCACGTATACCTTTTTTTGCTGCCTGTTGGGTGACTGAAGGTTTAGCTAGTGCTTGTTTAGGTGGTTCAAACTTTGCAACCTTATTTTTCAGATGAGCAGTGTTCCCAGCTCTCACTGTACCCTTGTCTTCATGGGTTTTAATTGCTGTGGGATACCGACGCTTGGGCAGGGTCAATACCTTTTCTTGTAGTACTGTAATCTCATCCACGAGAGATCCCTGTTTCTTGAGTGCATCCTGCAATTCTCCTCTCAGGGTATTTCTTCTCCTCACTGTGCTTTCTCTGAGCTTGCTTCCACATCTCCATTATATTGTGAAGCACTGTGAATTTCTTTGCACTGTCTGCAGCTACTTGTCTCAGTTTCTGGACCTTCTTGTGCTCCCTCTTCTACCGAGTCACCTGGCCTCTAAGCTTGGCCTCTAGCGATGCTTTGGTGATGGTCAGGGTAACCTTCAGTTTCTCATGCTGCTTTGCGGTGACACACTGGGTAATCAGACGTTCCTGCAGCACTTGTACTTCTTTAGCAGCCTGCAATTGTCTTCCTGCAGAGTTTGCTGCTTCTCCTCGGCATTCTGGAGGTGCGTACGCAGACCTTGCAGTTGGTTCTGCAGTCGGTCCTCTGCTTCAAACTTCTCATCTTCCAAAAGTTTCTTTATTTTTTCAAGCTCGTGCAGATTTTCATTCTTTTCATGGACGTAGTCGATCAAATCAGAATTTTCTTCTTTCAGACTTAAATTTTCTCTTTTTGCAGTCTTTAATATTCAGGGCCTCCTTGTAGTCCTCCTTCCATTTACGCACTTCTGATTTGAGATTCCCGGTCTCCTGGCGTGAGACTTCCATCTCTAGGTTGAGGGTCTGAAGCGCCTTCTGAGAGACTTTGAAATCCATATTAAGACTGAGGATAGTTTTTTGAGAGAAGTCCAACTCCTCAGCGAGACTGAAGTTCCTTTTTAGAGACTTCCACCTCTGTCCGGACACTGTTGACCTCCTAGTGTGAGGCATTCAGTTCTATGCGGAGAGTGTGAACCTCATTCTGAGAGACTTCCCTCTCTCTATGGCACTTGCGATCCTCTTGCTGAAAGACTGTAATCTCTTTCAGTGCCTCCTCATACTTCTGCTTCAGATTAGCAATCAATCATTTTATCAGATTTGCTCTGTTTTTCTACCATGGTGGCATTAGTAGCGTTTGCAGTAGCTAGCTCAATCTTGAGATTCTCCAATTCGGTCTTGGCTGCAGAGTAAATTGCGAGTACAGTCTTCTGTAGCTCAGCATTATTTTCTCTCTCCATTTCCAATTCTTCACGGAGATCACAGTTATGCCTGGCAGCTTGCAGTGCATCTTCAGGGCTGGTCAAGGGATCGTCACTCACTGGTTCCGGCACCGCTTCCCTGGTATGGTTGGTTGAGGGTTCTTTACTGTTAGCACCGGACAGACACTTCTCTGGGTTACATGACTTCTGCCTTGGGCCCTCTGGGGTGTTTTGTGGGCGTGACTCAGTTCGGATTCCCCATAAGAGATGTCTTCCTCCTTATCGGACCGGAAGGGCCACTCTTCCGTGGGGTAGGGTTCATTACAGGAACACCACATCTTGTCCTTCATTTTGGGGCTATCAGGTGTATTTTTCTTCCTGACCTCAGCAGGCGCTATTGCAGCTGTTGTCACTGTATTCGCTAGAACCCCAAATTGTGGTAGTCCTACAGGTGGACAGACTTTGCTTGTAGAGTTCGTAGCTCTCACAGGCGTCTCTGTAGACTTTTTCTTCTTTACTTTTGTATGTTTTACAACATCAGCAGTACTGTGCATGCATTCTTTTGCATCAGTGATACTGGATGTGCACTTGCCAAGTAAAACTTCTGTACCTTCCTTGGGTCCACAGCGCATTTGCTTGCTGCTGCAGTTCCTTGGCTTGTTGAAAAAGTCCTCTGGCTGCTGCCTTTTTTCTGGGGCCACGTACTGGCCGTCCTCACCGTCTGAATAAGGCCTGAAGGGACACTGCTCCGTGTACACCAGGAACACATTTTCTTCCCCATTCTTGCAGTCCCTATTCGCTGCGGGGGGCATGGGGTTTGCAGAGACCCCACGCTTCCCGAATACATTTAAATTAATGCCGGGGGAGCTGCAGGATCTCTGTAAACTTCTACTTACTTTGTTTCAGACGCTCCTGGTCACATGGGGTCACGTGACACAGTTTTGCCATGGCAACGTGACGTCATGACGCCAGAACACCTGAACCAAGGTAAGCGGGGGAGTGCGGAAGGGGACAGACAGCAGGCGGGCGTGGGAAAAAAAATTGCGCTCCCCTGTTGTAGACAATAGCCAGATCCTGGGCTGTCAGCCTCAAAGCAACCTTTCCATTCTTGAAATATCATCAGTGCATCACAGAGGTGACAAACAGGTCACGACTTACTCTAATGGCCACATTAAATATAGAATATCATGGAATGACATCTATTCTGAAAAATAACATATAGATATTCAAAACTGTTACAATTGGACAAATGCAATGAGACCAAACAGTTGAGGTTTAGGAGGTGGCAAGGGACAGATATCCATTTGTCACTTACATTTAGGAGGAAGACAGACAAAATTAGTATTGTTACATTTAGCATTCTCGCCTGAACCTATTGATATGACTCACATCTGTCTACGTATCCTGGAAATTAAGATATGAGGTATTTGATACATCTAGTCCGACTTTTGAAATCTAAAGGGAGTTTTATTTTGTTTCTTAAGTCATAAAACTGCCAGCCAGAGCTTATGTTTCAATGGGGAAGAAATATTACCTTGGTGAAACGTAGGTATTATGAAAATCAGAATTCAAGGTATGTTTTGGGATCTCAACAATACGTGAACTCGTGACCTCTCTGGGAAAGGACCAATGACATATGGTAATGTACTGTATAGGCAGTGCTCGACAAATCCACTCACCCCCTCACCTGGGGCAAGTAGGTGTTGTGAAGCGGCGAGGCAGCGGCAGGACTGACTCCATACCGGAGCAGAAGCGGTCGGCTGGAGAAGACAATCACTTGGTCAGCAGGGGCCATTTGATGGCTAAGGTGGTAGACGGCAGAAGGAAAGTATTCATATCCATGTGAGCAGCAGGACAAAAGCCGGCTGCAGTCCGACCCAGAAGTCTTCAGTAAAGTCACTGAAGACTTCCGGGTCGGACCACAGGGGCGCACTCCTACCCAGCTTTTCTCCTTGCTGCTCACATGAATCTGAATACTTTCCTGCTGCTGACGCCTTTAACCAAACAAGTTTTTTTCCGGGTGAGCGCCTTTTTTCTCTACATTGTCGAGCCCTGTGTATAGGGATTTCTGTTTACGTGTAATCCTTTTAAGAAACTGGCCTGTCTTTATTGTAATTGTATGTTCTTGTAATAGTCTCTGTAACCTAAGTACTGTATTTGCATATAAAAACAAAAACGTTAATAAGCGATGCTTTAGGCGCTGAATGAACTGTTTGCACTTTGTAGAGAGTAAAGTACATTTTCGGACACATTTTGCTACAGCAGGTGTGTGTGTTAAGTGCATAGTTTTTCATTAATAAACAGGAACCTTAGACTCTGGCAGATACATATATTTTTTTGCATATTTCTTGGGTGCTGGCAGCGGATATTATTGCAACTGAATCAAGGGTAAATATTAACTCATTGAAAGTACCTTGTGTAGGGGTAAAGGCGAGTTAGTTGGTTAGTTTAGCCGTGTGCATTAATCTTGGTTACATAGATAAGCCACGTGCTCACTTGTGTGCTGTCCGTGACAGATCGTATATTTGGAAGGAGAGAGGGGAGGTATTCATTTGGGGGACATTTGCAGAAGGTGAAAAATGGGTCAGCTAGCTGTGTTTTAATCCATGTCCCATATGCAGGTAAGGTGCTCACTGGTGTCCCGTACGTGACACACCCTTACCATTATTATTATTTTTACATTTGTATAAAATGGTTTCTAACATTTGAGAATGCTCTGTTACCCCAATACATCTGCCTAAATTACTATATTCATCATTTAAATAAACTTTATTATGTGTGCCCTATCTTAAAGCAGCAACTCACCCGCACCCAGAAGCCTATGAGTATATACACTATCTAGCGTCTGATTTTACTAGGGTAACCTAGAGAACACGCACACGCACTTTAAGCCATGGTGATGGCAGTTTTGTTTTGCCGTTATGTAGACACTGAGCAATATTAAAAGGTTTACATTTTTCTTTTTAAATCTAAAAATGTCTTACCAAACCTTCCAAAATTGTCTGCCAAAGAATTGCCGACAAACAGAAATAAAAAGGTCATTAAACTTCATTTTTAGTATTGTTTTATTTTTTTTATTAAATTAGGGTTGTGCTTCTAGTAAAAGGCAGCATTGTAATATGAATGTAACTCTGAATGCATTGGAAAAGTAAAAGTTTCATAAAGGAAGCCAATTACAGAGAGAAGTAGTTCACATTGTTTTAGCCCACTCTATGACTGCACCTTAAAAAGACACAGCTATAATTAATCACACTGTGGGCCAATGAGGCTTTTATACTACAGTACAAGAAACCACAGCACCAACACACAACCATGTGTATGAACTGTGACCTGCACACAGAATGTAGAAATCAAGGAGAAACAGAACGTTACACCTACAAAATCACCATACAGTACGTTTCTAAGAAAATATATTTGTTATGGTGAAAATGTAGTTAGCTATTTTTCAAGAAAAGGAATCTCATTTCTACATATACGCTAGGAATATTTACATATCATACATATTGTATCCTAAACCAGTCATAATGGACTTGATAGTAATTGTATGTAATAGGACACAACCCCATGCTTACAACAAATATTTGGCAGATTTTGTTGCTTTGGAAATGTAATACAAATTGCATTTCTTAGGGGCATCACAATCAGGGAGGGTTTGCAGAGGCGAAGGGTAAAAGCCCTTCAATCACAAACTGTTTTTTGACACACAGTGACCTCACACAAGGCGTATCCAGAGGAAATCAAACCCCCTCCCAAGACTAAACTCAATTGCAGGCAGCAATCCAGAGTATCATACTTTTTTTTAAATTTAATCTCTTAACTGAACCGGAGCTGTCCCCCAGAGATGGGGTTAAACCAGGGGGTCCCATTGAGGAAATTGGGAGGGAAGATTGGGCCACCGGGGGTCCGTGCTCTCTCTGGCAGCCAATGCAAACGTTGCAACATTATAGGGCATGTCGTCGCGGCTTTCTATTGGTGATCCTGACGGACAAGTTTGTAATCCATCACCATTTTGTTTCTTTTTTTTTTTAGTCCGTTACCAAAAAATAAATAAAAAATACAAACCAGGGTGTCGCCCGATTAGCTACGGTGCAGTATTTCTGCTTTAAAAATACACATCAAGCACCCAGATGTAACCCATTAACCAGTTTGCTAGCCCCCCTGGCAGCAAAAGGGTTAAAGCAGGTCACTTGCATCAGTACCCTTTCGAGGGATGCCCCTTTAAAGGAGCAGCCTCAGCGACAATAAATTGTTTGAATGGATTTTGAAGCAGGGGGTCCCCGGAGCGGGACCACGTTGATTTCAGCTACAGGGACCACCTGCTTCCAGAGATATTTACCTCGGAAGGGGCTGCCGGTAGCGGTCTAGAATATTTGGTCTCGACCAAAAACGCCGCTGGTGTTCCCCCACTGGGACACTTCCCCGCGATATCTGCTCCCACGCCCGACCAGTCAAGCCAGGTCTGCTGCGCCCCGCCTGCTCTGACCACTGGATGTTTAAACGTCCCATGGGACATTTAAAGATGGCGCGTCAGAGCGGCCAGTCTAGGCAGTGTAGCGGTGTAGGCAGTGTGTTGGAGCAAGCAATCGGGACATGCAGTTGTCGGAGCGGCAGACCTAGCTTAGTGGGTCAGGTGCGCGGCGAACAGCGGACATTGCAGCGAAATATATTTCACGGCAAAGTGTCCACTGGCGGCGTTTTGGTCATGGCCAAAAGTCCCATTCCAGCCAGTAGCAGCTCAGGCTGGGCTAGTTGGGGATATCAAAATGGCGACTTAAATGTCCCAAATCACACGGGCAAATAGGAAGCAGTGGAGTCATCCCTCGTTGTTTCCTATTGGCCCGCATGACCAGGGGATTTAAACTGCAGAGAGATACCGGCAGCACCTACGGAGGCAAGCGTTTCAGGTAGCAGGGGGCCCCCTGTAGCTGAAATAAACGCGGTTCAGCTCCGAAGACTCCCTGCTTCAAAACATGTTTTCTTTATTTTATTTTTTAATAGCTTACTGCGGCTTTAAAGTTATCAGAGTAAACAAATGGTCTTCAACAAATTGTGTTATTCGGTAAGGCAAACAGATTAACATTATTTCCTTGTCTCTTCAATAATAATAATTAAAAAAAAAGAAGAACCTCCCATTTTCATGGTACGGAACCTGTATTGTTTACACAACATAAAAAGGACAATGTCCTGCGCACGATCATAACTGCTGTTGAACCATAAAGTGTTGGTTAAACAGCAACCCAATGCAGACCAATATGATGAACCATTAAATCCATCAAATAAAAAGAAATGTAACCTAATCTTTTTCCTTTTCTCAATTCAGTTGCAATGGGACTTCAAAAAAACATTATACAAATTCAACATATTTGGCACCCGGGCATATATGCACTTGCCCAGGTGTCATAAAGGGCAAAGATATTTATACAAAACAATGGAACCCAGAAGATAACACTGACATTGTTAGGTCAGATAAAAGGTACAATTGAGGAAACGCGATTATTTCCTATAAAGAAAAAAATAAAAATAATGCAATACTATAATCACACAAGCTTTTAAATCCCATTACTGCTAAATACATACATACACCTTTATATTCCTGCAGGCACCTGTGAATAAATGGATCTACAGTATACCATATAGAAATATGGCATGCATGCTGCTTTGTTTACGGTTTTTATTTAAAAAAAAAAAAAAAAGTCTATGCTGCTTTCAACATTTTTATTAGCAAATGCAAATACCCATACTTTACAATGTTTACAGTGTAATAACTTGCTCATTCTAAAGGTCATTTAACGTTTTAGAAATTGCATATTGAACGCTGTTCCAACAGTGGCAGCTACGTGCCTCTTATTAGTAATGTAGTTGATCTCTTTCTTTCACCCTTTTAACGCCACTGAATGCTTTAAAACAACTAATGTTAGCTAGACCTGTAGTTTTGTCTTAATTCGGCAGTGTCACTTTACTCTGCATCTTTGAATGTGGTTGCAAGTTTCAGGGCTTCTTGTAGAAGTAGCATTCTGACCCTGGTATGAATAGATTATAGAATGAATGAAAGCTCATCGGATTATTGAGGACTCGCTCAAAATACTACAAATTACATAGCAGAAGCAAGGCGTGGAGTTATTGCTCGAGTCAGCCGTTAATGATGCAATTAGTACCAGGATTAAGATAAAAGAATGTGACTTGTACCTGTAATTTAACTCAAAAGTTGAAAAGTAAATGGCACTGCTTACTCAAATGCACAGTTCCACCTAAAAACATTGGCGTGGCAATAAAAAAAAAAAAAAAGTGCACACTCGGCCACGTATGTCACGCTTTTTCATGAATTAACAGCCATTTCAAAATGGCGTTTTAATAGTTTTATAAACGTAGGCCTGAAATCCTTCAAAAATCACAAATACTATGCAGTAGATTTAATATATACGTTTTTTGTTCTGTAATTCACTATGCAGCCAGCACAAATTGCTTTTGAGCCGTGAAATGAAAAAACGTGTATATTTTGTGTGCTAATGAGTTAGGTTCTTGGAGCTGCAAGAAAATAAACAAGATTTTTTTTTTTTTGGAGCTGGTTTATTTTCCAATCTAATGGAAAGAGCACAATAAGAAAGTCTCCTGTTCATTAATCCTTGCAGCTGGTAATAAATATGCAGCATTAAGGGTCTGTTAGAAGATGCAGCAGTCATGTACAACCGAAGCGGGAAAGTAACAACGGGAGAGGAAATAAAATGAGAAAAATGGGCAGTGCCGAGAGAGCGCAGAGAAACGGGGGAAGAAAGACAGGAGTTTACAACTGCATTTACATCAAAAGGACTAGTAACAAAATATATGTTAAGCATTCACACAAACAAAATCAAGACATAATAATAATAAAGAAAATGCGAAGTATTACTAAGGCGCATTAGGGATGGGGCATTGAAGGGCATATTCCTTTTCTTCACATCAGTGACATTACTTAAACAAACTGAGCAGATGAGCTGTTGTCTGGCCAGTGTAGATTCACTCTCTATTCAGCGATTGCACAATAGTCCTAGTTTGTTCCTTATGCCAGATAATGGTATTGTTTTGAGTTCTCTTTGTCCCTTTCCATGTAGTCTCTGTCTATGAGGGATTCAATTCTTTTTTTCAGGTCTCCAGGCTGCAAGGATAAAGTCCAGTAAAATGAGAGGCAGTTCAAAGGTGGGCAAAAAAATTATAATATTATGAGCATGATCCTGTTCATTCCAACTTTGTTATATAGCACCAGTGTAGCCTGTACATAGAATTTACATACACTATCTACCATAGCACTGACAGCCTTACAGTGTTTCTGGCTTAAGGCGCACGTAGATAAAGCAAGTTGACCAAGCACAGCTCTCTCACTTGAAAGGCAGTGTCTTTCCCATTATGTAAGGTAGCGGTGAGCAAACTGGGGGGCGCGATAATTTCTAGGGGGTGGCGCGGCAGTTACAGAGGCCCCGTGCTCTTCCCCACGGCATTTAAATTAAATACCGGGGGAGGCCTTACCTGTTCTCTGGGGGGTCTTCGGCGATGCATCGCCATGGCAACACGCGTCAAATGACGGTGTCGTGTGACATGACCCGCAGCGGCATTTGACGCAGAGTCCTTGGAGATGGGGGACACAGCTCAAGAAGTTTGCGCACCCCTGGTGTAAGGCAAGAGTTAGCAAAGTTCCTCCAGTGTTACATAATATCTATAACGGCTGGACCACTGGTTTAATAAATCCAAAGGGATTTATTACAGACTACTACAGATTATATTTAAATCCTCTTAAAACCAAGAAGTCATACCGGTAAAGTTCACCGATAAGTACCTTGAGATGTGGGTGGGTTCCTTTTTGGAACAAGGGGTGACTATAGCAGGATTGCCGCTTTAAGCCCAAGGTCACAAGGAGAAGGAGACCAAGTTTGACCATGTTCACCTGCTTCACAGGCAATGACATAACCACTGAGCAACTCCTTCAGCCCAGCCCCAGTATCCCCATTTATTACAATTCCATCCTTTTTTAGTATACTTCCTAACGTGACTATATATAGGAAGTATACTAAAATAGGATGGAATTGTAATAAATGGGGATACTGGGGCTGGGCTGAAGGAG
>CM071569.1:151207183-151382814 GCA_036426205.1 Ascaphus truei
AGAAGAGTTGCTCGTGGTTATGTCATTGCCTGTGAAGAGTGAACATGGTCCAAACTTGGTCTCCTTCTCCTTGTGACCTTGGGCTTAAAGGCGGCAATCCTGCTATAGTCACCCTTGTTCAAAAAGGAACCCCCACATCTCAAGTACTTAGCGGTGAACTTACCGGTATGACTTCTTGGTTTAAGAGGATTTTAAATAATCTGTAGTAGTGTATAAAATCCCTTTGATTTATTAAACCAGTGGTCCAGCCGTATAGATATTATGTAACACTGGGGAACTTTGCGTAACTCTGCCTCTACACCAGGGGTGCCAACTTCTTGAGCTGTGTCCCCCATCTCCAAGGACTGTGCGTCAAATGCCGCTGCGGGTCATGGCAAAAGACACCAGTCATGTGAGCGTGTTGCCATGGCGATGCATCGCCGAAGACCCCCCAGAGAAACAGGTAAGGCCTCCCCGGTATTTAAGTTAAATGCACGTGGGAAGAGCACGGGCCCTGTAACTGCCGCGCACACCCCCCTAGCACTCTTTATCGACCAGCCCCCACCCGTTGTCCACGTACCTTACTAATGGGAAAGACACTGCTTTCAAGTGAGGAGCTGTGCTTGGTCAACCTTGCTTTATCCTACGTGCGCCTGTAAGCCAGAAACACGTAAGGCTGTCAGTGCTATGGTAGTAGTGTATGTAAATTCTGTACAGGCTACACTGGTGGCATAGAACAAAGTGGAAATGAACCAGGACATGTCATAATATTATAATGTTTTGCCCACCTTGAACGCCTCTCATTTTATGGACTTATTCCTGCAGCCTGGAGACCTGAAAAAAGATGAATCCCCTCCGAGACAGAGACTAATGGAAAGGGACCAAGAGAAACTCAAAACCTTCAAAAATTACCATATATGGCATAAGAACAACTAGGACTATGTTGCAATCGCTGAATAGAGAGTGAATCTACAATGCCAGACACAGCTCATATGCCCTCAGTTGTTAAGTAATGTTCCATGATGTTGAAGAAAGGATAGCCTATTCAATGCCCCATCCCATGCAGCCTTAGTAATACTTCGCATATTTTTTTATTATTATTATGTCTGATTTTGTTTGTGTGAATGTTAACATATATTTATGTATAGCCTTGATGTAAATGCAGTTGTTAAACTCCTTGGTCTTTTCTTCCACCGCGTTCCTCGCTCTCTTCGCATGCCCATTTTTCCATTGTATTTCCTCCCGTGTTACTTTCCCGCTTCGGGTGTTCATGACTGCTGCATCTCTAACAGGACCCTAATGGCTATTTTTATGGTCACCAGCTGCCTCTAAGCGATTAATGACAAAGGAGTTACTTTCTTATTTTGTGTGCTCTTTCATTAGTATTTGGAAAATAAAACAGACTCCAAAAAAAAAAAATATTGTATTTTATTGCGCTCCAAGAACTACTCATTAGCACACAAAATATACACGTTTTTCCATTTCACGGCTCAAAAACGCCCTCCCAGCTCCCCTCTCTTTTTCCTCCTTCCCCCCCTCCCCCCCCCCCTCTCCCCCCCCCTTCCTCCTCCCTTCACCGTTCACCCCTCCCCCCCTTCACCCATGACCCTACCCATCTCGCCTTCCTTTATTGTTTTCCCCCCCTCCTCGCCCCCCTTTATCATTCGCTGCCTCATTCCTAATCCTGCCTCCCCCTACGGTACCCCCCTACCTCTGCCCTCTCCTTCTTGTTCCCACCCCCCCCCCCACCCCCACCCCCTCCCCCTCGCCCCCCCCATACCTCCCCTCCCCTCCCCGCCCCCCTACGCTCACTCTCCTCCCTTCCCTCTTTCCTTCATTTTCCCATCACGTCCCGCTTCTCCCCTCCTCCACCCCTCCCCCCCCCCCCCCCCCCCCTCCCTCCCCCCCCCCCCCCCAGCCTCTCTGCCCCCCCCTTACCACCCCCCCCCACCCACCCCCCCCCCTCCTCCCCCCCCCCCCCCCCCCCCACACTCCCCCACCCCGCCCACCCCCCCCCCCCTGCCTTCCTAACTCTACCCCCCCACCCCCCCCCCCCACCCCCCCCCCCCCCCCCCTTCCCCCACTCCCCCCTCCATCCACACCACCATCTCCTCCACCCTAATCCTCCTTACCGGCGACCTCCCACATCCATAAGTGCACTATAAACCCTCCAAGTACTTTTTATTCTGCCCCGTCTTCTTCCCCTTCATTTCCACCATCCTCTCCCCTGTCACACCTCCCCTGCTCCTTTTTTCCCTCCCTCCCATCTGACTCTCACTTCTTACGCCAGATACCCTTTGCTTTATTTTCACATTGCCATTCTAAGACACGCTCCCTTCCTGTCACTGACACAATCTTCCCCCCCCCGCGGCATGTCTCTAGTTCCCTCGCTACAGCCCCATACCGACTTCTACTGCTTCCAGAGACATGTCGGAAACGTGCTATCTGAGACTATCCGGATCGCCTGGACGCCTACCACCCCCCCTCCCCATCCCTCCGCCCTTATGAACTTTTCTTCCCCCCCCCCCTCCCTCAGCCCACGCACGCATCCGCCATCCACTTCCCCACACACCTCGCCACCTCCCCCCCCCCCCCCTCTCCCCCCCTCTCTCCCTTTCCTTCCCCCCCCACTCCCGCAATTTGTGCTGGGCATAGTGAATTACAGAAACAAAAAACGTATATATTAAATCTACTGCATAGTATTTGTGATTTTTGAAGGATTTCAGGCCTACGTTTAAAAACTATTAAAACGCCATTTTGAAATGGCTGTTAATTCATGAAAAAGCGTGAATACGTGGCCGAGTGTGCACTTTTTTTTTTTTTTTATTTGCCACGCCAATGTTTTAGGTGGAACTGTGCAATTTAGTAAGCAGTGCCATTTACTTTTCAACTTTTGAGTTAAATTACAGGTACAAGTCACATTCTTTTATCTTAATCCTGGTACTAATTGCATCATTAACGGCTGACTCGGCAATAACTCCACGCCTTGCTTCTGCTATGTAATTTGTAGTATTTTGAGCGAGTCCTCAATAATCCGATGAGCTTTCATTCATTCTATAATCTATCATACCAGGGTCAGAATGCTACTTCTACAAGAAGCCCTGAAACTTGCAACACACATTCAAAGATGCAGAGTAAAGTGACACTGCCGAATTAAGACAAAACTACAGGTCTAGCTAACATTAGTTGTTTTAAAGCATCAGTGGCGTTAAAAGGGTGAAAGAAAGAGATCAACTACATTACTAATAAGAGGCACGTAGCTGCCACTGTTGGAACACGCGTTCAATGCAATTTCTAAAACGTTTAAATGACCTTTAGAATGAGCAAGTTATTACACTGTAAACATTGTAAAGTATGGGATTTGCATTTGCTAATAAAAATGTTGAAAGACAGCATAGACTTTTTTTTTTTTTTTAAATAAAAACCGTAAACAAAGCAGCCTGCATGCCATATTTCTATATGGTATACTGTAGATCCATTTATTCACAGGTGCCTGCAGGAATATAAAGGTGTATGTATGTATTTAGCAGTAATGGGATTTAAAAGCTTGTGTGATTATAGTATTGCATTATTTTATTTTTTCTTTATAGGAAATAATCGCGTTTCCTCAATTGTACCTTTTATCTGACCTAACAATGTCAGTGTTATCTTCTGGTTCCATGTTTTGTATAAATATCTTTGCCCTTTATGACACCTGGGCAAGTGCATATATGCCCGGGTGCCAAATATGTTGAATTTGTATAATGTTTTTTGAAGTCCCATTGCAACTGAATGAGAAAAGGAAAAAGATTAGGTACATTTTCTTTTATTTGATGGATTTAATGGTTCATCATATTGGTCTGCATGGGTTGCTGTTTAACCAAACTTTAGGTTCAACAGCAGTTATGATCGTGCGCAGGACATTGCCTTTTTATGTTGTGTAAACAATACAGGTTCCGTACCATGAAAATGGGAGGTTCTTTTTTTTTAATTATTATTATGAAGAACAAGGAAATAATGTTAATCTGTTTGCCTTACCGAATAACACAATTTGTTGAAGACCATTTGTTTACTCTGATAACTTTAAAGCCGCAGAAGCTATTAAAAAATAAAATAAAGAAACATGTTTTGAAGCAGGGAGTCTTCGGAGCTGAACCCGCGTTTATTTCAGCTACAGGGGGCCCCCTGCTACCTGAAACGCTTGCCTCCGTAGGTGCTGCCGGTACTCTCTGCAGTTTAAATCCCTGGTCATGCGGGCCAATAGGAAACAACGAGGGATGATCCACTGCTTCCTATTTGCCCGTGTGATTGGGGACATTTAAGTCGCCCATTTTGATATCCCAAACTAGCCAGCCTGAGCTGCTACTGGCTGGAATGGGACTTGGCCATGACCAAAACGCCGCCAGTGGGACACTTTGCCGTGAAAATATATTTCGCTGCAATGTCGCTGTTCGCCGCGCACCTGACCAACAAGCTAGGTCTGCCGCTCCGACAACTGCATGTCCCGATTGCTGCTCCAACACACTGCCTACACCGCTACACATGCCTAGACTGGCCGCTCTGACGGCCATCTTAATGTCCCATGGGACGTTTAAACAATCCAGTGGGGCAGAGCAGCGGGGCGCAGCAGACCTGGCTTGACTGGTGGGCGTGGGAGAGATATCGCGGGAAGTGTCCCAGTGGGGGAACACCAGCGGGTTTTTGGTCGAGACCAAATATTCTAGACCGCTACCGGCAGCCCTTACGAGGTAAATATCTCTGGAAGCAGGTGGTCCCTGTAGCTGAAATCAACGTGGTCCCGCTCCGGGGACCCATGCTTCAAAATCCATTCAAACCAATTTATTGTCGCTGAGGTGCTGCTCCTTTAAAGGGGCATCCCTCGAAAGGGTTACTGTGCAAGTGACCTGCTTTAACCCTTTTGCTGCCAGGGGGGTAGCAAACTGGTTATGGGTTACATCTGGGTGCTTGATGTGTATTTTAAAAGCAGAAATACTGCACCGTAGCTAATCGGGCGACACCACTGGTTTGTATTTTTTATTTATTTTTGGGAACGGACTAAAAAAAAAAAGAAACAAAATGGTGATGGATTACAAACTTGTCGTCAGGTCACCAATAGAAAGCCCGACGACATGCCCTATAATGTTGCAACGTTTGCATTGGCTGCCAGAGAGAGCACGGACCCAGGTGGGCCCAATCTTCCCTCCCAATTTCCTCAATGGGACCCCTGGTTTAACCCCATCTCTGGGGGACAGCTCCGGTTCAGTTAAGAGATTAAATTTAAAAAAAAGTATGATACTCTGGATTTGCTGCCTGCAATTGAGTTTAGTCTTGGGAGGGGGTTTGATTTCCTCTGGATACGCCTTGTGTGAGGTCACTGTGTGTCAAAAAAACAGTTTGTGATTGAAGGGCTTTTACCCTTCGCCTCTGCAAACCCTCCCTGATTGTGATGCCCCTAAGAAATGCAATTTGGATTACATTTCCAAAGCAACAAAATCTGCCAAATATTTGTTGTAAGCATGGGGTTGTGTCCTATTACATACAATTACTATCAAGTCCATTATGACTGTTTAGGATACAATATGTATGATATGTAAATATTCCTAGCGTATATGTAGAAATGAGATTCCTTTTCTTGAAAAATAGCTAACTACATTTTCACCATAACAAATATATTTTCTTAGAAAAGTACTCGTATGGTGATTTTGTAGGGTGTAACGTTCTGTCTCCTTGATTTCTACATTCTGTGTGCAGGTCACAGTTCATACACATGGTTGTGTGTTGGTGCTGGGTTTCTTGTACTGTAGTATAAAAGCCTCATGGCCCACAGTGTGATTAATATGCTGTGTCTTTTTAAGGTGCAGTCATAGAGTGGGCTAAAACAATGTGAACTACTTCTCTCTGTAATTGGTTCCTTTATGAAACTTTTACTTTTCCAATGCATTCAGAGTTACATTTATTAACAATGTGCCTTTTACTAGAAGCACAACCCTAATTTAATAAAAAAAATAAAACAATACTAAAAATGAAGTTTATGACTTTTTATTTCTGTTTGTCGGCAATTCTTTGGCAGACAATTTTGGAAGGTTTGGTAAGACATTTTTAGATTTAAAAAGAAAATGTAAACCTTTATATTGCTGTGTCTACAAACGGCCAAACAAAACTGCCCATCACCATGGCTTAAAGTGCGTGTGCGTGTTCTCTAGGTTACCCTAGATAAATCAGACGCTAGATAGTGTATATAACTCATATGGCTTCTGGTGCGGTGAGTTGCTGCTTTAAGATAGGGCACACTAATAAAGTTTTTAAATGATGAATATAGTAATTTAGGCAGATGTATGGTGGTAACAGAGCATTCTCAAATGTTAGAAACCATTTTATACAAATGTAAAAATAAATAATAATGGTAAGGGTGTGTCAGTACGGGACACCAGTGAGCACCCTAACCTGCATATGGACATGGATTAAAACACAGCTAGCTGACCCATTTTTCACCTTCTGCAAATGTCCCCAAATGAATACCTCCTCTCTCTTCCAAATATACGATCTGTCACGGACAGCACACAAGTGAGCACGTGGCTTATCTATGTAACCAAGATTTATGCACAACGGCTAAACTAACCAACTAACTCGCCTTTACCCCTACACAAGGTACTTTAATGAGTTAATATTACCCTTGATTCAGTTGCAAAATATCCGCTGCAGCACCCAAGAAATATGCAAAAAATATATGTATCGCCAGAGTTAAGGTTCCTGTTTATTAATGAAAAACTATGCACTAACACAACACACCTGCTGTAGCAAAATGTGTCCGAAAATGTACTTTATCTCTTACAAAGTGCAAACAGTTCATTCAGCGCCTAAAGCATCGCTTATTAACGTTTTTGTTTTATATGCAAATACAGTACTTAGGTTAAGAGACTATTACAAGAACATACAATTACAATAAAGACAGGCCAGTTTCTTAAAAGGATACACGTAAACGAAATCCCTATACACAGGGCTCGACAATGTAGAGAAAAAAGGCGCTCACCGGAAAAAAACTTGTTTGGTTAAAGGCGTCAGCAGCAGGAAAGTATTCAGATTCATGTGAGCAGCAAGGAGAAAAGCTGGGTAGGAGTGCGCCCCTGTGGTCCGACCGGAAGTCTTCAGTGACTTTACTGAAGACTTCTGGGTCGGACTGCAGCCGGCTTTTGTCCTGCTGCTCCATGGATATGAATACTTTCCTTCTGCCGTTTACCACCTTAGCATCAAATGGCCCCTGCTGACCAAGTGATTGTCTTCTCCAGCGACCGCTTCTGCTCCGGTATGGAGTCAGTCCTGCGCTGCCTCGCCGCTTCACAACACCTACTTGCCCCAGGTGAGGGGGTGAGTGGATTTGTCGAGCACTGCCTAACAGTACCTTACCATATGTCATTGGTCCTTTCCCAGAGAGGTCACGAGGTTCACGTATTGTTGAGATCCCAAAACATACCTTGAATTCTGATTTTCATAATACCTACGTTTCTCCTTCAGCCCAGCCCCAGTATCCCCATTTATTACAATTCCATCCTTTTTTAGTATACTTCCTAACGTGACTATATATAGGAAGTATACTAAAATAGGATGGAATTGTAATAAATGGGGATACTGGGGCTGGGCTGAAGGAGTTGCTCAGTGGTTATGTCATTGCCTGTGAAGCAGGTGAACATGGTCAAACTTGGTCTCCTTCTCCTTGTGACCTTGGGCTTAAAGCGGCAATCCTGCTATAGTCACCCCTTGTTCCAAAAAGGAACCCACCCACATCTCAAAGTACTTATCGGTGAACTTTACCGGTATGACTTCTTGGTTTAAAAAAAGGATTTAAATGGCTGTGCAAGAGGAAGCTGCAATTGATGACCTTGCAGTTTCCCATTGGCCTGAGATTTGGCAGGAATTTTGTTTAGAAGTCACTGAAAAGACATACAGCGCAGATAGAACAAGAGCAAACGATGCTTAAATGCTCATTTTAATATGAAATCTTATTTGGCAAAACAAGAGTCATTAACATGTCAGGGCACGCCAAATTTTGTTTTACCCCTGGAGAGGCGATATAATACTCGTAACCTCATTGGTAAGTATTGTGTGTAATTAGATTTTAAAAAGCTCTACGTACAGTTTCACGTACACGGTCAGTGGCATATAAGAAACAAATATTATGACTTAATATTGCTTCTTTTTGATACGCTTTCTGTAGCAGGCAGGCTGCCATGCAGCAACCCTCCATCACAAACCAGGGAAGCCAAATGTTCACATCTAGTGCCGGGGTGGGGCATTGATATATAAACAAGACATGCGGTTGCATAACATTTCGGGGCACGGGCTTGCACTAGTTTATGTGATACAAGGTTTGTGAGTTTTCTGGGGATAATGTCTGTAAGAAGACCACACAGCACCATCACAACCACTTGAGGACACATTGGAAACAGGAGAAGTACAGGGCAAGCAGAATTTTATTTCTGGACTTTGATGTTTTGCAAGCAACCTGCTTAGAAACAGTGCAGCGTGCACTTCTTCATGTAATATGTGCTACAAACCTGCCAGTAATGTGTTGCCAGGACAAGCATAAGAACATTCATTAACAACCAAGCAAACGGTCATAAAAACTGAGTGAGCACATTCACAAAACCTGAAACAAAAATCAGGGAAATGTGATGCGCTTGCTCAGGATTCATTTTAAAAGCAGGTAACAATCTTTGTACAATGTGGTCTCAACATATTGGAAAAACAAACTAATTTAAAGGAATACAGAAGATAAAAACATGAATAAAACACATGTAACTTGCGCAGAGTCTGCAGCACCCACAGCCTACACCTCCTGTGAGACTTTTGCAATGAAGACAGTTTATTTTTTAAAGTAAAAAATAGTAATGTGAACAACACATTTCCATGGGGAAGAAGGTTCAAATCATGACCGCTCTGTACATTCCTCAAATATTCTTCCCATGCAGTATATTTTTATATTAAATATTACTGCCTTAATGTCTTTTTACACAGCATAAAAGCAGAACGCCTAGTTAGAACGGATATTATTACTTATAAAGTGCTCACAGAGCTTTGTTTACCTTGACAGGAAATTTCAGCTGGTTATAAAGCTCGGAGACAAGAAGATTATGGCTGAGCGTTTTCCTCATCTTCATAATGCGGACGATAGCAGCATCAATCTGGTACTGTCGGTCCTGGAAAACCCTCTCTGTTGTACTATGTTGTTCTTCCACCTGGAGGGAGGGGAGCAGAGTTCTGGGGGTCAGTGGTTGGAAATACTGGTGAGCTCCATAGTACGGTTTGGGTTCAACATTTGTTACTAGGAAAAGCTTTTTTGGTAGTGGAATTTGAATGGAAGCATATAAAAAGGAACACTTCTTTGCCATACACATTACAACTTGAAACCGATTCAGAAGTTGCCGACATGCATGAAACGCAGCTTTAACCCGTTTGCTGCTAATTGCATGGCAGGCCCCTCTGGCAGTGAAAGAGTTAAGAACGTCAGTGCTGGAGAGGTCAGAAATGCAGCAACTAACCATACGGTGACAACCCCTTCCTTTCTGGATGGACCAGAAAGTTAAGGTTGACCAAAGCGCCAACACATCTTCGATGTCAAAAAGGGGCCTACAACGTGTTGTACTACAATAGGTCGCTGGCTCCTCTAACATTAAGGGGGTTAGATCATCCCATGTTGGGATGGTCTGCAATGCACCGCCTACAGATTCAAGAAATTCCCGGCATACCCTACCGGCATTGAAGCACATACAATACTGTCTCGTTCCAACCTGAGGGGGCAGGAAAGATAACATGAAGACGACCAGCTACACGACAAGAAGTACTCACTGTTTCTTTCATTTGGATTTGGTTGATCTTGATTCGATATAACTTGTGCTTGAAGTCACCATTAAAGCAAAACTTGTCTCCATCCTCAACATCTTTGCTCTTAGGGGTTTTAATCAATACCCTAGCTTTGCCACAAGCGAGAGATTGTAAAGTTCTTCTCAGCTCACCGTCCTCTGATTAAAAACAAAAACACAATACAACCATCTCTTAAAAAAATACTCCATGTACTTTTCTCAGATTAGTTGCTGAAGCTGAATAAGGATTGCCCTGAAGGTATTAGTCAGGCCAAAAGTCCATGTGACGATATTTGACCTATGACATCACTGTTATGATCAGGATCGCCAACAGAAAGAAAGGGTATTCTGTGAGCACGGCAGATAAATAAAAGTAAAAAAAAAAAACATCCAAAAACTGCAGTGCTCTTATGGTAGTGGAGACACATTAATATTTGTGTGAAAAAAACGATTTTTTTGCTATCTGCACAAGTATAAACTATTGTGTCACGTACACATTCGCTCCCATTGGTGTGTGTGTGTGTGTGTGCGCGTACACAGAACAAACTCGGTGCCGAAGCCAAAGTACAGGAACCAGGGTGCCCAATTTTTTTTCTAATTCTACGTGTATCTTCGAGGTATGCGGTCATCTCTACATGGAGATACTCTCCCAGATGCTATTTTTGAATTGAGTCAATGCGAGAGATAAATAAAGGACTTCAAATACCCACTATCGTGCATCTGACACCAGTCAAAATGTTTGATGAGTTTCTACAAACTATTATCCAACTCAGGGATACACATTTACCCAACAATATTGACCCATGGCATACGTTCCCCTGTTTGTTCACATGTATAGAAGTATATGAAAGATTGCGTTCCATAGCTGGTTCAGCTTTGGGCACGACTACCAAAGGTTCAACATTGAGGCTAGTCGCCCACATTCTCCCCAGCATAAAACGCAAACAAGAAGGGTTTATTTGGTGGTGTTTGGTTGGTGTGAAATATAATCTACACATTATTTTTAGGTGTTTTCTTTGGTTGTGGTGAAAATTGCTTCCTAGATATCCGACCAGTGTTCTAATGCCAAGGTCTGTTCCAGCTCCCCCTCGCACTGTAACATGGCCATCTTTCACATTATTGTCTAAGGGAACAACAATCTGTAACTGGTTGAGATTACCGATATCGAATGCCGAGCAACAGACATTCAAAAGAGGTGTTTCTTTTACAAAAATCTAATGAAGTGTCAATTGAATATAGTACACTAAAGATGTAATTACACCCGATTAATATAGCCAAAATATAAATATTTAACTTGAAATCTTTGCAAAAATAAACGGCACACATCCCCTTGGCCATTTCCACAGCTCATCTAACTTCAGATTGCAGCATGTGGAAGGCACTGTGGGTGACTAGATTTAAATGAGAAAAGCTCCTTATTCATTCAAACCGCGTAGGGAATATCAAAGGTGTAGAGGGAGTACTGCTAATAGCAGTGAGGGAGAACAGTCTATATGAGCATCGTTATACAATGTCTAGGTCATTTGCTACAGTTGCTCTTTTCCCGTAATCATCCGCTCCCTTTTTGGTGGGACCACTTGGTTCACTTCTAAGCTGGGTAAAGGCAGGTTGTTGCATAGTTGTCTGCGAGTTGTTTAATAGACTTGCTAATCTAAACCCCACCGATATTGGATGCTCATTTCTTGCAGGACCTGGTTGATTGGCTTGAGATTGCACCCTTTGGTTCGTGTGGAAGGAGCAAAAGCTCTGATAAATTGGAGTTCCTGACCATCATATACTATTGAAGGCAAGTCCCTCGTCTTTGCTGTGATTGCAGCATCCCATATTTGATTTAGCCCATTTTTAAGGGGCATAGAATGTGGAGTTTAACAGGCAATGCTAAAGGACTCCTTTTCTCAGGTGTGCACCGTGTTAACTCTCCTCGCTTTGCAATGAACATCTGCTGCTTTTCAAATAGGAGTAAAACTCAACAGCTAACATACTGTAGGCATGAGAAATGTCAGATTACAAATAACAGTTGCCTTCTGTGCCTCACATGTGCTAATTGACCTGTGTCTGGGCCGAACTTAATTGTGATAAGGTGACTTCTTATGCCTATATATTTAGAAAGAAGGGAATCAGCATCTCCAGCAGCAAGCTGCATCCCATTTTTCAAGTAGCCCATTTTTAAGTGGCTTTCAATGTGGAGTTTAACAGAAGTGGAACAAGAAGTGGAACAAGAAGTGGACAGCTGCACACCTACTGGCCCGGAATTCTGGAGTAGAGCTGCGCGGGAAAGGAGGAAATGTTTTATCAAAGACTCAATAAAGACACAGCCTTCTTCACTCTAGAGCAGGGGAGCACAAATGTTTGTTGCTGCGCCCCCCTGTCTTGTCTACCGCCCCCCCCTTTACCTTGGTGCAGCGTCAAATGACGCCGCTGGGGCCATGTGATGTCACGCGTCCCACAGCGTCATTTGACACCACGTCTCCATGGAGAGGAGTCCTGAAGCTGGCAGAATCAAGGTAAGTTGGGTTGCAGAGGCCTCACAACATGTAAATTAAATGCCAGGTGAAGAGCACGGGGCTTCTGCAAACGCTGCCCCTTTCCCCCAGAAAAATCTCGAGCTCCCGCCCCCCCAATTTGCACACCCCTGCTCTAGAGCACCTCCATTCATATATTGAATTTCTCACATCTTGCACTGTCCTTATCCAAATGACATTTTCATTGCCCAGCCATCACTGAACTTGCACTACTACCACTGCCACGCCTCTACAATTTAGATTTGCTCTAACCAGACTTATTTCCAAACTACACTTTTCTTTCTACCAACCTCATTATTCCGCTTACGCCATTCATATATGTCCAGCTCTCATACCTTCTCCACTTCCCAGTTCAGATGAACTCTATTCCGATCTGTACCCTTTTACACCACTCCGCAATACACCCTGCACTAAAACACACCCCTACAAATCCGCCTCACACATCCTCTTACATACCCGTGCCCAGTCAACCTCCCTCCCCTCCTTTCCCATGTGCCCATTGGAATGCACGCTCCCTTTCCAAGTGCCTTTCTGTACATGACTTCTTTTTCTCTCACACACTGCTCCTCCTTGCTATAACCAAGGCTTGGCTCACTAGCCTGACTGCACTAGAAGCTGCCCTCTCTTATGGTGGCCTCCCTCCCACACTCCACACCCTGATTGTCATTGATCGCCTACCTACTTCTACTCACCCCTTTCTTTCTCTGCCTTTGCATGCTGGCTGTCCTCTCGGTTATGACTCCCTTTCTCTTCTCCTTGGGGACCCCTCTCTCCCTCTAACCTTTTCTTTTGGCCTTCACCAATGGACTGCTGCCAGCACCAGCAAGGATGGCCACTACCAAAACCTGGTTTTCACAACAAACTCCTCTCTGATTTCTCATTTCCTCTCTCTGATCATCTCATCTAATTTTTCACTCACAGTTCTCACCTCCATCTACCCCTAGTTTCTGCAGAGACCGGTGTTGCATTAATCTACCAGCTTTTGACTCCACTTTGCGCTCCGCTACAGACTCGGACAAACTGAACCTGAACTACAACTCTGCCCTGACCTCTCAATCTACATGCCCCTCTTTTTCTCTGCTGTTCTCAACCTTCTAACTCCAAACCCTGACTAAACTGCCATATACTCATGTTCCGCTCCTACACTCGCTCCTCTGAATGCTTTTGGATGAAATCTCGCCCTCTCGCAGACTTCCTTCAATACCAATTTATCCTATTTCAAATCTGCCCTCTCCCAGGCGAGACAAACATACTTTTCTTCTCTAATCAACATTCACAAGTCTAACCCATGCCAACTTTTCTGTCTTTGACTCCCTATCCTAAAAGGTAACCATTGTCTGTTACCTGTTTTTATGCCTCCATTTCACCTCATGACTTTTCTGACTATTTCAAGACAAAAAGGTAAATTTCATTCGTCAAGAAATCCGTATTCTCATATTCTAAACCTCTTCCCAACTCTCCTCCTGCCTTCCTTGACTCTTCCCGCTATCACAGACGACGTTTCGCTACTCATCTCTTTTCTCTCTACCACTTGCCCTTTTGACCCCATTACGTCAAACCTCTTGCTTATACTCTAATCCCTACACTGACACATCCTACACTCGCTCCCAACACTCTGGTACCTTTCCCACCTTCTTCAAGCACGCAACAGTTACACCTTTGCTCAAAAACAGCAAGCTTGAACCTACCGGTCTCTCTAATTATCACTCTGCCTCCCTCCTGTATCTAAACTCCTTGAACGTCTTGTATTCTCTCACTTACTCCATTTTCTTACCGCCTATTCGCTCTTAGATCCTCTACAATCTGGCTTCCGCACAGCTCAATCCAACAAAACAGCCCTCACCCAAATAACCAATGACCTCCATGCTGCCAAAGGCCATTACACTCTGCTCATATTACTCGACCTCTCTGCAGCATTTGATACTGTGGACCAACCCCTTCTTCACACACTCCATACTCTTTGCATCTCTCTTACCTTTCCCATCGTGCTTTCAGTGTCTCATTTGGCAACCCCACCTCATCTATCGATCCCTCGGTGGGCGTACCCAAGGGTCCGTCCTGGGACATCTTCTCTTTACACACTCTAGGTGACCTTATCAAATCTCACCTCTATGCTGATGCCACACATTTACTTTTCAACCTGTGACCTTACACCTGCTGTACATACTAGCATCTCTGTAAGTGTCTCTGGGTGGCCCACCGCTGACTCAAGTTTAACATGCCAATGAGGGAGCTCCTCATACGTCCTCCCAAGCCTAGTCCTACTGCCCCCTTCTATACACCCAGTAATACAAGCAAGCTGCATAGGTGTCACATTTAACTCCTTCCACATTCACAATGCAGCCAAAACCTGTCATTTGTTTCTGTCATAACATTGCAAAGGTACGCCCTCTCCTCAATTGCTTTACTGCTAAACAAAACACTAACACATGCCCTCATCCTCTTCCCGTCTTGTGTATTGTAACCTTCTACATCTACTACAATCTATCCTTAAATACCGTGGCTAGAATCACTTTACCCGCTCCTAAATCTGTCTCAGCATCTCTCCTGCGGAAATCCCTCTCCTAGCTTCCTATCAAGTTCCATATAACACGCAAAATTCATATCTAAGGCTTTACACTCTTTCTGCCCCTACTTACACCACAGCCTTAATCTCACTATACACCTGCCCGAATCTTGTATGTAAAGCCCTTTGCAGGCTTAAACCTCACTCACTGCCCCACACCTCTGAATGCCCTTCCCTTCAATATCCGACGAGCACCCCCTCTCTCCACCTTTAAGACATCTTAAAACACACCTCATTGAAAAAGCATATGGGTTGCTTCGTTGGCTGATGCATCTCATGCACGGACCTAGAAGCGCTTATTCTCATTATGTGTTATGTTATTGCATGGGTGAAACTGCTGTAGAGCGCTAGGTACATAAATGGTGCTATATAAAGATAAACTTACATAAAATGCCTCTGCCGTGTTAGAGTAATACAGTTTCAAAATGGTATGTCTAAATCTGTTTGTATCTTCAGATCTTGAGGGCAATGTTCTATGAATTTTGTAAGTGTTGCGAAGCAGGTTTTTCAGCAGGTCTGTCATATATGGATCAAGTTGGTCAGATTTCACAAATGCGGGTAGATTTTACACTTCTGATCTGCCTGGAGCGTTTTTTTTAGACTTTAGTTTTTCACAACTGCAATGCTCTGTAACACTGTGGACCCTGGTACCGATGGAAAAGTAGGAAGCAGGGGAGGTCTGGCAGCTTTATATAAAAGGGCTGTGGCAAATGAGAAAAGTTCCTCAAACGTTGAAACTGCGTAGGGAATATCAGAGGTGTAGAGGGAATACTGCCAATAGCAGTGAGAGCGAGCAGTGTCTATATGAAGATCATTGTCCAATGTCTAGGCCATTTGCTACAGTTGCTCTTTTCCAATATTCATCCACTGCCTTTCTGGTGGTCCTTGCCTTCCTGGTGGGCGTGTTGGGTTTACTTCTAAGATGGGTATAGACAGGTTGTTGCTTTGCAGGAATGAAAACCCCCTCAGAAAGGGAGAGCATAGCTGTCAGGGAGTTACTCACTAAATCAGAGTGAGAAACCCCATCGATATGTGATGCTCTTTATTTGCAGGATCTGGATGATTGCCTTGAGATTGCACCTTTTGCGTGGCAAGACCAAAATCTCTGAAAAATTTGAGTTGCTGACCTTCATATAATATTTAAGGCAAGTCCCTTGTCTTTCGGAGGAATACCT
This sequence comes from Ascaphus truei, assembly GCA_036426205.1. NCBI lineage: Eukaryota > Metazoa > Chordata > Amphibia > Anura > Ascaphidae > Ascaphus > Ascaphus truei. Next base: position 151,223,262 of record CM071569.1, read on the forward strand.
CTACCATGTTAAATTAATACAGTTTCATAATGGTTTCTCTAGATAAGTTTGTATCTGCAGATCTTGGAGCGAAAGTTGTATGAATTCCACAAGTGTTGGGAAGCAGGTTTTTCAGCTGGGTTTTCATATTTGCATCAAGTTGTCAGATGTCACATATTCTGGTATTTTTCTTAACGTCTGTTCTGCCTGGGGTGATTTTCAGGATCCTCGTGACCATTCTGAAATGCAGACATTTGGGTTCTTAGGTCTTTTGGTTCCATATCGGTCTCATGCTGGAAATGGATATCCTCTTACAACCTGCATTCCAACCCCAAGATCTTTTCATTATTGTTTCAGTTACATGATTCAGTTGCAAAATTCATGTTGCAATGTTTGTATTATTGCTTTTCATGATTTGTTTTACGTCTCCTCTTTTCACAAGCGTTGGATCCTCATCAGAACTTAAGTCTGAGTCAAGGTGTGCATGCGGTGACCTGCCACCTGCAGGAGTGCGTTCGCGAGGCTTACAAACCTTGGAAGGAGTCTTTTTTGGGTCCCTGTCTCATTCTGGGAGCTTTTTGAAGGATTTATCTCCCGACGCAGAGCTAGAGATTTAAGTGGCCATCTTGGTTTGGGCTGTTCATGCGCCTCTCAAACAACTCTTTAGTGCTATTACCCACAGCAACACATACAATTCTCCTGCTTATACAGACACTCAATAACAAACAGTGATTAAAGTCCTTAAGCAATGTGAAATGTTTGTTCTGGCCTATAATAAAGAACACACTCACAAAGATTAACACCATCGCTGCCAACCGAAGGCCGTTCATTGATGGTTAACCGCTCGCTGACCATACTGCATCTCCATAGATCAATCATTTTTATGGCTAGATTGCTACAGTGAGGTGAGGTCCACGTGACATTTGACCCATGACATCACTTTTAAAAACAGATGAACCCCAAAAAGTAAGAACGTAAGGGTATTCTGTAAGCATGCAAATATCTAGAAATCTCTGCTCATTTGAAATGGCAGTTAAATTATAAGCCACAAGTACTTCTCAGTCACCAATGAGTTACATAATACTCTCCAAGTCTGCGAATTAAATAAGTTTCTTTTTATGGCAGTGGAGAATCATTACATTGAAGTTGTGTGAATGTGTAACAATTTAGTTTCCTATGTGCAACGATATAAATTACATCTGATGTATCATTTCAAAGAAATCTGATATTTCAGCTTTTACTGTGGTGTAAAAATTGACTACCTCATACATTTTTCGTTTTTCTTTCAAGTATATCTTCTAGGGTTTAGAGGGAGAAATAAAATAAATATAGACAGGGGGGTAAACCTTCCTTCCCCCTCCTCCCATATATCGGCCTAGGAATATTTGTTTAACTTTCTGTGCCTGTATCTTTGATGAATGCTCGGCACACCTCTTCCTGATAGAAAAGTGGCTAAGCGATAGGCAATGCTGAACAGCATTGGCAGCAATGAGGTGTAATGCCAAAACACCTAATATACCCCATGGGTAATCTATATCTTAAACTACAGGCAATCAAAAGTTCATAAGGGAACCATCAGGCCATGAGCATTCTTACATGGAGTTATTGCACTCCAGCCTATTTTATGGCGCTGGAATCTCCAGCACTCGTAATGCACAGAACATACACGTATACATATTTCATCTACTTTAGACAGCACTCAAGATGTTCATAAGCTACATTGTGAAAGAAATAAAAACAGATTCAAAGCATGAATAATTAAGTTCCAACGAAATAAGTTTTTGCACCTTGCTCGGGTGCCTAACTAAACATGCCAATGTTAAGGTGAAATGGAGTAGTGATGGGTGCAAACAAAAGCAAAATAATTGGGCTGCAGTTGCAGAAATAAAAAAAACTGGAGCGCACTCGGCTATTAACAAGTCAAACGCAAATGAGTCAATATCTTTATATAATGAAAAATGGCAGAGCCCAATTTTAGTCTTCTAAAGATGTAATAAAGATGATTAGTTGCTAGTAAGCAGAGTGTACGTTTTGTTTCTGGTATATGACATGATTTATGTGCTTACGTTTGCTCCTGCAGGAAAACTTTATTGTGCTACACTGTTTTGTATTGTAGGACCAGAAATGCTATACATTTTTTTTTCTTCTTAAGAAACAGAAAGTAACCTCACCTATTCCAGTAGCAATTTTAATTTCTTCAAAACTGAATTCTTCTCCCTCGTTAAACATAAGAAGCACTAGTGTCTGAAACAGAGACACCTGCAGCTCTTTCTTCTCCTAAAGAAAAGAGACACAGAGAGTGTTAAACAAGAGGTGATGGAAAATAAGGTGTGTGTTGCTCTATCAAAGGGTACAAAGAAAGCCAACAACAACAAGCAAGGGTTTCTGGGAGAATACCGTCTCATGCACAATATGTCAACATAGTCATGCGTGCCCCACTGAGTCTGATCGTTAACCTCTTCAGTTGCTACAGTTCAGCAGGAACACCAGAGTAATGGTGCCATGTGTTTTCATACAGATTGATAGCAGCAATAATGTGTCTTCAAACTTTGTTTAAATCAAGAAAGTTTGTTTAATGTTTAAAATGTAAACCTCCAGAACTTAAGACGCAGGCCACTTTGTCACGGAGTGAAAGCTGTTAAGTGTTACATAGAACACACCCCTTCAGTGCAGGTGGTATCCAATGCACTGCAAAAGCAAGAGGCTTACCGTGCCTACCATATTTGAAACGGTGAAGTCACAAAATCAGAATTTTTAGTTTAAAAATCGGCTAATTATTTTCTCTCAACTCTGCGATCTTCCATTTTTTTTGTTTTTAATATGGGTCAAATTGTAGCTTTAGCTCCCCCTCTCCGTTACGTCTTTGGTATGCTCGCCAGGAGTCAGAGGCCCCACTGCTTCATTGCACAGTAACACGCACAGGCGGAGGGGAAATTTCCCAAGCACTATGAATGGGAGGAGAGGCAGGGACACTTTCTATACAGTTGTTGTAGACTGCAACACAGTTTAATGGACCAAAAACCTAATAAAAAGGTTAAGTTACAGGCGCTTTTGGCACCTCACATGAAGAGACCTGAAAGGCAGCTTTAGATTTTTGCCTATCAGATTGGCATAAATACCTTTTTCAAATCTCAACATCATGTTTTATTTGAACTTTAAAGACTTCGAAAAAAATATTGTATTTGGGGGGGGGGGGGGGGGGGGTGGGGGGGGAAGCTCTTTTAGGTTGTCTGTGACATGACGATAGCAAAAAACTAAATTGCCACACAGAACATTTGATGACCGCTTTTGGGGACAGTAGCTGAAACTTCCTGTGTGTTCACACATTCACACTTAACAGGAACCATCCCGTCCTGCTTAGTGTTTAACCCCCTTCAGTGCTGGAGGGAATGCAACACGTTGTTGGCTTTTTCTGAACTTGCATCTGTAATGTGTGTTTAATCTACATAAATCCTGGGTTTGAGGCAGAAGTTAAGGCGATACATTAGGTGGAGGTGAATGACATTTGGGACCAGTCCTCATTAAGAGCTGTAAAATGTTGGAGAATTTTAGTTTACAAAAACCTGAACCCAGTGAAAGAATTATTATTTTAATAAAAGGCTGGACCTGTATAATTAATCAGCAGAAGTTGTTCACCGTATATTATATCTACACACCCCAGCCGCAATTTAAAACCTACCGTATTTAACAAAGTCATTCTTTGGCTATATTGTGGTTATGGCTGTGTGTGTATTCAAGTGTATTAACTTCAAGACAAAACTTTTCCACAATTGATAATTATTTTATAGTGTTAATTCAATGGACAAGAAGGGCCATTAGTCTTATGGATTTTATTGTAATAAGGATCATCTACAGCGGCTTTTAAACAGCTGGCAGCAGCATTTGTCACATTCATTGTATTTTGGGTAGATGACTGCCTGGGAAACCAGCGGCAGCAATGCTATCATCAAACAGTGGTTAAGTGGTTTCAGCTCCAAAGATACTCATCAGCAGCACAGATCAAACTTGGCTTACAGTTAGAGAAGTGAGAAGCTGGCAGAAATGACACACCGTGTAAATTATTTACAGCGCTAGGAAATGCCTGCCAACCACCAACCTTTCAGCAGGAGCAAAACTCATGAAGCTGCAGCAAATGTGAGGTTCAAACATGTGACTTGCTTCAAAGATTAGGAAGTTTAGTAGTGGAGTAAGCATTATTGTTCTGGCAATAGATGAGCCACGTGAACCCAACAGTGGCAACACCCTAAATAATTCCTATGGTTAGTCAGTTTGAAGGTGTTGCTTCACTCTGGTCTTGCATACCAATCAAAGGTGTATCAGGAAACCTCCTGAGAAGAGTTAAGCAAAGCCCAGGTACAGCACCCGGAGCCTGCGGTGTGATTTATACGTCCTTCCCCACACTGCTGACTCTTAAAGGGGCAATCCCCGCCCTAGCACCTAAGTGTACTAATGTCAGTGAGCCGTTTAAGGTGTTAATGTGACTGTCTGTCTGGTGTCAGTGCTTAGCAAGAGCTTGCAGCCCCCCTGCATCCCTCTCCCTTGCTTTTCTTACTGATTCTCTGATAAGGACAGGGTGGAATAAGGGTAGGGGAAACAAGTGATTTGACAAACTGCACCAATCAGAGGACTCCTCCTCAAAAAACAACAAAAACCTCTTTCATTTTCAAAGAAATAAAGGCAAGCGCATTATCTACAAGGATGGTTGCATTTAAGGAAAGCAATTACATTGTTAAATGATTTACAAAACAATGTGTTGGCTGCTATCGCAGATTGCCTACACTCGTCACAGAGTTGCTGATCGAGGGGCACTGCATTGTATCTCTCAATGTATTACTTCCTGGTAAAACATTTTATAAATAAATAAGTTGCTGGGACACACAATAAAACAACTCATAATAATGAGTCGTTAAAGCAACAGCTTTACTTAATTTATGTCTTGTGGAAAGTGAACGTGTTTTGCTTTTCTTTGGGTCTGCTGGATTGAAACATCAACAACTTGTGTTCATCTGTGTAATGGTGGCATCAGGAATGCTTTGCCAAAGAGCACACATGCGCGAAACACATCAGAGGTTCTCTCGGCTTGTTCTCCTCATTTTTAACATGCTGCCAATTGCCTAATAAATATTTTATTATATCATTTTTGAGCGATCCAGCCTTTATTTTTGCTTATTTCTTCCCCCACGGGATTCCACTTCTTGTATTTAAAAATACTTTTACTTGCCTATTTAAAAAAACATTTTTATAAAGGGGTATTATCTCAATGTAACATATTAAACATGTCAGTCTTTAGTTCACTTTAATCTTAGGAGGGACTGTCCCTTTTGTTCCTCAACTCTGGTGCCGCCGGGGGCCATAAAACAAAAAAAAGTGCTGTTTTTGAGAACGACTCTGGTCTTCCTGGCAGGTAGAATACAGAGCAGGTATGTGATACCGAGATAGAGAATACAGTACGTGCTTTCATAGCGTGGCAGAAAGGTCTCGCGTTACGCTGACTGGATGCTGGCACTCTTCATTACCATATAGCAAGTCTAGAATTATCCTTTTAAGAAAATAACCGCCAAAACAGCCCCTCTTGCAGCAAAGAGATTTGAAACTCAGCCGCTGGCTCTCCAACCATAAGAAAAATCTCACCTCATCTAGATCGTTGAACATTGATAGCTATGCGGCAACAACAAAATACCCTCAATCTTAAACTGAATGGTTTGTATGGGCGTAAAATAATGGGATTGATGTAAATAGTCAGTGAGCAGGTTATCTCTGCAGAGGGTCACAAAATATCTAGCAGCAGCACTAGCTGTCCAGCGCTCTGCCCCTTTCCCTGCCTCGGGTGCAGGAGATAACGCTGCACTATGGATATCATGTCACTAATGCATCTGACAGGGGGTTCATTATCTTTTGAGTGCACCTACTTCCTTAAACTCTGCCTTCAAGACTGCATGTCCCAGCGTGGATTGCCATTGTAGCCTCCTACCGCTGTGCTTTCCTAGATAAAAAGTCTTAAATACTTCTTGGAGTTTCACCATCTGGAAGACAAGAGAACAAAGAAAATAAGCCAACACGCATTACGACAACATCTAAACGAAGGGTATGCGGCCTCAGCATTATGCTGGGTGATTTCCCAAACTACCCGCCACTTCCCCCAGACAGTTTTTTTTTTGCCAAGTTTAAAACAGATGTAACAAAAACGTGTGCAAACAAATATAAAATACACCAAAATGTATCAAACCATAGACCAGCAATCCCTTCCCCGTTAAGTGCATCTATAAATGATTTGCAACCACTAGCAATATTCATCTAGAGATTACAGTGCTATAATACAATCTAGTCCGTATAATGTGATAAGCAGAGAGCAGGAGTCAAAAAGGAAAAAATATCTGGCGTTATTTTAAAACAGACATTTTGGCCTACAATGAATTGAGAGAGTTCAATCTGTAAAGGAACTAAAATGCGTGCTGTTCATTCAGATTGTGTAATGTGCCGATACTGTATTCAATTACTTTTTTTCTCTTTACATATGTGCATAGGAGTGACATCAAATAATCGGCATGGAGTCATCAGATAAAGGACACTTGAAAAATGTTAGTGGATGTCTAATCCTCAGAAACGTCACCACTGTGAGGGGTCAGACTGCTAATTTAAAGGTTTCACAACGCAATGAATTTCTATAGTAAGAAAGGACTGAGGCTACAGAGCTCTGCACTGCCGTTCTATGAGCAGGGAGATGTAATAGTCCCGCAGGCATCAATTTAGTAAATGTTTCTTAAGAAGCATACTTGTAGTTTTGGTAACGCGCGTTTCCAAGAGTCAAGACACGGCCTATTAACCAACCATTGTAATTCTAGAATATTGATACAATGTACCCTGTTCCCCACCCCCCCATGCATTTTTTTTGGACCCTCCCTCCCCCATTTTGCTTTCAATACCAATTGTAATACCTTGTATAAAACAAAAATATAAAGTAAAATAAATAAATAAAATGGAGCATATCATACAACAGCAAAGTTCCAAATACAGGAGAGGGGTGGGTGGGGTTGTGCAAAATCTGGTCATTTAGCCAAGGGTTGCACAAACTTTTTAGTCTGCGCCCCCCTGCCTGCTCTCCCCCCTTACCTTGTCATTGGCGTTTGACGTCACATGACCCTGCATTGCCATGGCAACACGATGACGTCACTCCACTGCATAATTTGCCGTTGCGTTGCCATGGCGACGTGTCGCCAGAAGCCGCCGGAGACAATGTGAGGGACCATACAGAGGCCTCGTGCGATACCCCGGCATTTAATTTAAATGCTTTGGGGGAATAGCGTGGGGCCTCTAAGTGCCACGCTCCCTCCACCCCCCCCGAAAATGTCTTGCACCCCCCAGATTTAGGCCAGGTAAATTCTGGATTTTTAAGCAACATTTTTCTTGCATACAGTTTACAACAGGACATTCCAGCCGGCATGTTTCCCACCAACTGAAGGCAGCTTGGCATACTTACCTCTGCTGGTAGGTGAATGTCCATTGGCGTATAGGTTGGCCAGTATCCCATTGTCAGTATATTTACGGTCAGGTCTATGTTGCCTGGGTCACTGTGATTTTGCACATGCTACAAACAAAAAGGCAGATTTTAGCAAGATTTGTGAACAAAAACACACAGGACTATATACAGTACTGTATATTCAATCATTCGCACCAGGCGCAGACACAGCCCTGCTATGGGAGGGAAGCGTTCCGAGGCTTCGTTCTTCTAGTCGGCGCTTGGTCCTGCTCACAGGATTACAATTTAGTCAATTGATGAAATGGACCTGTAGCTCATTCTTCTGAAGCTGCCAAAGCAAATACATCTGCCAAGTAACTAATCGTCAGTGAATCATACCTGCTCCAGTACTCTATCATTGATTCTTATGCAGAAACATGGGATCCGAAGGAAGGGAAAAGCAGGCAGTTTGCTTTTTCTACCGATATGTTAAAAAACACATGTTGTAGATGCCATTATCAGTCCCTAAAAACAGACCACGTGGCCCTGAACACTACACTTTGGTATCTCTACTTCATTGGTTCCTACATCAAGTATACATTACCTAACAGCTTTTGGAAAAGGAGTATAATTATTACATAAGATTAAGTCTCTTTCAAGACAAAATCTTTTATTTTTTTAACATGGTGAAGCTGCGCGTTTGTGTCCCATAACCCAGCTCCCTCTAGTGGCGGCATTTGTTTATACATAACTATTTCTGATATGGCGCCTAAAGTCATCATGTGGACAGAGATTTAACTCTCACCAGAAATGACACGTTTTAGTCTGCGTCCTTTTGAAAGCATAGGTAAAAAATGGTAATTACAGTTATATTTTTATTCTCTCCACAGTTAAAACGTGCAACTCTACTAAGCTGAAATTGTGAAACAGCTGACAGTGTCAAAACAAGATGTTCCCCTTACTTGGACCGTATAATGCTCCACTGAGCCATTACTGAGACACACAACTACGGGGCCTATTCATTAAACCCCGATAAGGATATTTTGGGGGGTAGGGGGGCACAGATTTGTATCTCTTAATGAATATGCAGTAAATAATAAAAAAAAAGTACTAAAAGGGAAGAAATTGCAGCACACCAAGTGTATAAAATCTAAACCACTTCTAAAAGTGACAGTGATAGAGATATTTGTAAGAGAACACAAAATATAACGGTGTCTCAAGTTTTAGTGCAAATAGGATCTTCATATTACTGTATTAGAGAAACAGTGAAAAAAAAAACTCTACAAACAAACTGCACATTCGTTCAAACCGTAATCGTGACCAATCGTGAAATCACAAAATAAAGGACCGATCCTGCCCTAAAAAAGCAATCAAAGGGATGTGCAAAAACACTAGAAGTCTGCTGCTTTCTGAAAGTTAATGGCTCGGCATCGCGAATCTATGGAAAATAAGATAAGCGCACAACTCAGTGTAGGATTTAAAACATGTATTCAGCATAAAACAGGCGAGTATCGCAGAGAGAAAAAAGAAAAGAAAAAAAGAGAGAAAACTCGAGCTTAGCGTGATTAGACCATGTAGACGGCCTCTTCAGTGATGGTAGCAGTTGGTAATGGGTCCTGCAGTATCTGGATTGATGGACGACACCAGTAAGATGACATGAGAGCCGGTGAAGAGCACTTCAGACACGTTTCGCTGTTACGAAACACAGATTCTTCCGAGGCTGGAGGTTCCACCACCGGCTGTCATTCCGTGTTACCAGGTGTCTTCCACCAATCCAGATACTGTGGGGTCCATTACCAATTGCCACCATATACCTGATCGGATGGCGATACGCGGGGGGTTTATCTACCATCCCTGGAGAGGGCGTCTACATTGTCTAATCACGATACGCTTGACTATCTCCTTTTTTCTGTACATGTGATACTCGCCTGTTTATGCCGAATACATTTTTTAAATACTACACTATGAGAGGTGTGTGCTTTTCATATTCATTAAGTGCTTATCGCATTAACAGACCATGTGGAAATGGCAGTTTGACGCAATTTGAATTTTGAATTCAAATAAAGAAAGCTGGTATCTGAACACATTTTGCAAGCTAAGCCTGTATGTCGCAATGTACCGCACTCTATTAAAAGAAGTATAACCTTAAAGCCCTCTACTTCCTCTTTGCCATCATCATCTTTACAATTTACTTCCTCTGGCAGGCACTAGGAAATAGTGACTTCTCTCATTTTGGACAAAGGAAGTAGGGTGACCTGATCTCGAGATGTCTGGAATGATTCCGTCTCCTCGTGTTGCATGGAAAACGGAAGCAGATTTACCTGCTTAAATTGAACCATGACATCTTTGGAGAGCTCCATATCTTTAAACATCCCCTCCAACTTACTGGTGAACGCAGCACCGCACTCTAAAAGACGGAGAAGCGAACAAAGATGTCAAATGTTAGAACAGTTGCACATCTACAGATCTATAAAAACCTGGGCAATATTGCGCAAAACCACATTCCCACGACAAAAAACAACTATTTTGTTACTGTACACGAACCAGGGGTCCACTGGAGCTGAACCGCAACAGTTAAAGATCTGGGGGTCTCTGGTTGATTTATATATATATATATATATATTTATTTTTTCTTGCAACTCTGGCAAAAGTTAAAACAAATATATATATGGTTTTGAAGCAAAAGGTGGCACTGTGTGCTCATTTGCATTTCATTTCCCAGAATCCCTTGCTGCAGTGGAAGTGCTGTGTGCTTGGTGATAATGGTGAAAAGCGGGGTTGCAGACCTGTCTAAGTCATGCAAATGAGCACACAGTAATATATTTCCATTATATAGATATATATATATATTTTTAGCTTTTGCCAGTAGTTGCAAGGAAAAACAAAGATAGCGGCAGGCTCCCCCAAACGGAAGCTGGAATGTCATCTCATGATTACGTCACAGCTTTCTATTAGTCCCCATAGTTTCTGCTGGACAAGAACGCTTGTAAGGGAACGTCAAAGTTACATAGTCCAGGAACGCACAGGGGGATGGGGGGGATATCTATCTATATCTTGGATGAAAAGTAACTACGTTTAACAGTATGTACCCAGCCCAGAGAGATCAAAGGCAAGTAGCTACTCAAATAGCAACGACATTGCCTATAATAAAGTAACTCATCTATTGGTAATTGCTGAAATTGTAACTGTGTTCAGCCTCATGCTAATAAGCAGCAAACAGCAGGTATGCGGAGCTACTCTCAAAGTGCCCTATGATAGATACAAAATAGAAGGCAGCACTAGATGCAGTGAAAGGAGGAAGTGAAGGTCCCTATTAAGAATTAATACAGCTTAAAAATGAGCAAATTCTCTACTATGATAACTTTGTAATATGAAGGGAAGACGCGGGCAGCTGAACCACACGGCCATCCCTAGTTCCCGACTGAGTCGTCGTCGCTCAACAATGACGTCAGCAGCCCCAACTTGTACATATTATTTAATATTACAAAAGTACTTATACCGTAGATGCATCATTCACCAAATGTGACCCCTTAAACAGGACACTGCCATTTCTTAACTTTGATCCTAGGAGGGAATAGACCGTTAAATAAGCCACTACATTGTTAATGCTGCGTTTTAGTGACCATTATAATTATTGTTTATTTGTAAAGCAAAAGGCAGCCCCACAGAAATAATGTGTTTTTATTTTTTAAACAACTTGGCAAAGATGTAATTGCTTCTGGTGTAATGCATAAACCTGAGTCAGGGAGGCAACACCCCATAACCTTGTGCTGCACCGGATGTTCCCTGCACGTAGGAGGAAAATAAACGTATTGTACCCCCATAAAAAAAAAAAAAAAAAAGAGCAGGGACAAAGGCTGAAAGTAACATTTTACCTGCATATATAACCGCTTGCAAACAGTCTTCTTATAAATAGTTAAGTAAAGATCGTAAGAACCCTCCGAAGCATTTGGTTTGCATGGACACCTTAAATGTTTAACCAATTATTTAAAAACACTTTCTTTTCAGAAAAGGAAAAAAAAAAAAAAAAGATGCCAACAATTTACATTTAACCTATGGCATATGTCACGGTTCTTATTTCACTTTGGTATTAGGAGGGCCTGCCCTTATAAATGGTGACAAAGCGGGAATGTTTTAAATAAATTAGACTAATAAGCAAAAGGAGCGTACAGTTTATCCGTGAAGTGTAATTCGGTATCTATACACTCAGCTCGATACTTCTCCCCCCTTAATACTGTTAGAGCAGTTGGGTGGTTGTGTAGTTCAGACACAGGTCCCTTTATCAGCAGCATTGGTGTTAAATATCCCCTGTATAATGCCACGCACTACAACAATCAGGCGCAACATCAGCGGTCCTCACCGTGTTTAAGTTTCGATAACATTGACTTCTCTGAATCGACGGAAGCACTTTTCCCCACCAGGAGTCTTTTAGCGAGATCTTTCTTGTAAAATGCCTCAAACACATCTTTGCCTGCAAGACATTAAAAAAAAAAACACATTGAAAATGCTACAGAACATGCACCTCCATTCCAGGCTCTCCTTGTACATATACATGTCTTGCATGCCCTCTACTTCCTTTTCCTCGTGCATGGAAAACCAACTAGAACTGGCTTCCATCTCCAAGAAAATACCTAGTGCTGCTCATGAAGTCCCCACTTCGCTGAATGTCTGTATGCATTCTCTGGGTGATCACCTCCCAGGTCACCAGCAACTTCCCCCAACAATGATACCAGTAGGGAGTCGCGCAATGTTACAGTGAGGCGTACGTCCTTGGTTGAGGAAACGAGTGCGGTCCTAATTTGGGATACTCATTTTGACTGTGTGCTACTCAATATTTGTAGGTTTGTTGCTAGATTTGAAATAATCTTGTTTTACGCCTGGATTGCAAGATAGGAAAAACACAGAATAGCAGGCAATAGAGAAACAAGCATGGGTGTTAGTGAGCTGGCAGAAAATACTGAGACGCAACACAGGAACAAGTGGTGGACAGAGAATTTCTGTCTTTAAGTGACATTTTATATAACAGCCATCAGCCACACTTCTGTGTTATTATGGGGCCCTTTTTTAAATATACCTGTAATCAGAATTATACTTTTTCTTTTCTTATATAGCGCTGACATTGTACATATGGCTGTACATGTACCATGGAAATAAACCAGAGAGAGTTATAACTGAGCATAAATGTATCTATTGTTCTCCTCGTATCTCCCTCACAATACGCACATCATCTTGGTGTTGCCTTAATCAAGGAAAAATTGTTTTTGTATGTACTGCATAACACTATCTAGATAACGTTTTACACCAAGTATATGACCAATATTACAGATTAAATATTGCTTACACTGCTAGGTGTGAGATAACTCATTCATATGCCATAATTAGTATGCCTTTCAACAGTGTTTGTTTGTTCAATATATCACGTACCATGTATGAACCTGAAAATGATCATAATCTTATCAAGCATTCTCTCCAGTTCTTCATCAGTTGCTTCTTTGTTTCCAGATCGTAACTTAGAATCAACATGCTTAGCTGCAAAAGCACACAAAGAAACATGTTAATTGTGGTGAAAAACTTGACATAAAGCATGACAAGTAAATCGTAAGTGCATGTCAGTTTAAGTGCCGTATATCTCTGTGCTGTAGAACAGAGGCTAGGTACTGTACTAAAAGGTGACATGGTGTTATGGAAATCATTGCTGGCAAAGCTAATTAGCACCCTCTGCTGGCCATTTGTATACAAATACATTTGAGAATCTAATGTAAATATGTATTAGCATAATAACAGCCAGCGGAAATTAACTGCATTGTTAATTTCTATAACATAACCTTTCACAGGTGTAGAAATAACGTAACACATAAAATGTCACACATTTTGCTTTGTTGTGACTTTTTAATTTTCTGATTATGAGTTACTAATTCTTGAAGCATGTTCATTGCACTCATAGGATACACTACCCAGAAACACATTTCCAGTAAACCGACCAAAGTATGTAAGTAACTCAATGGGGAGCCTACAGATTCCATACCTTTAGTGGGACAAACTTTACTTTCCCTGCATGGCAAATAGTTTATTGTACATTGGGGTACTTTTTGGGACAAATGAGAACGCTTTAAAATGAAATAGTATATACAGCTACAAAACGTCAACAGGTTTTTGTTCACGTCTACTGTGACACAAAGTTACTTGTACAGCAACACTATACAACAACCTGTGAGGTTTCAAAAGCCCTATGAACTACTATCATTTTGGTCCAATAAACCTTCAACAAATCCACACTTCTCCAGGACCAATCAGGCTGCCAGGACTTTGAGCTGCATCCAGAGAAAGTAGTAAGGACAATAGCCCTACAGCTGGGCAAGATCAGTATGCTCCAGTTACCTCCTAGGGCATGGCCTGCTGAACAGTGCCCGATACACACATGCCTTGCACAGGATGCTTTGGGTACCTATGAGTTCTGCTGGCTTATTTGCTCTTCTGTTTATAAACGTTTCAAACGATTCTTTCATCATGTTGACAAACTTCTCGTTCTTCTGGAAGCAGACTTCTATTATATGGTCCACCTTATCCTTAAAGTCCAGTAGCTCTTGCACCATGTCTTTGTCCTTTTCAGGATTCACAACTATTGTACTCCCAAAATTCTGTGGAAAACAAAACAAACCAAGATATGGACCAAGTAGAGCTCAAGTCTGATCATCGCTATACCTGGAAACACAATCCCACCTAATTCGTTTTTAGCAAACTTGGATTATTGATTGCTGGTATCTGCTGCTGTGTGCTTCATCAGAATGAGGAGGGGAAATTATTTAAAGTGTGTTATTTATATTAACACTTCAAATTTACCTAGCTACAGATGCATACATTTGCTATATGGAATAAAAACAAAGCATGCATTCAACAATTCCACGAATAATAAGATATACATACTTCTTGCAACTAATGTAATGGGCTGTTCTAGTTACCATATTGGTCCTGGAGAAATCAAGATTTGGCATATCATTGTTTAATGGGCCAATAGGACAGGGGCTTGTTTATTCTTTTTGGTCGCAACATTTTTATTGATATTTCACATTTAGGGTGCAGAGCGCAAGAGGATAGGTTTTTTTTTTTTTAATTTAAATTAAATTATAGTGTACAGAGCTTTTAAAAACCCCAGTCTCCTTCATGTGCATCAATAACCCCCATCATGTGTAAATATACACAGGCTGTGAGGTTTCTATGTACTTTCATTTTATTTATGTAAAACTCCAAAAAGGAGGGACTCTTTGCGATAAAGCAAGAAAAGGCCACATTTAATCATTGCATCCAACTTGTTGTCTTTTGTCAATAAGTGCAAGTCCTGTGCTAGGGACTAAATACATGATACAACGGAAAGCTATAACTTCTCTCAAGCTATTAAAGTACGTGGAATTGGTGGATTAAGAGGCTTAATGAAACTGGTGGTGCCGTGTCTGGCTTAAAGTCATTCTGAATGTAACATTGGGGAAAAGCTACTTTGACCATATTTTATAAAGATTGAATAAAAAGTTCTGTAAGAAGAACCAGAAGTCTGGTCATTAAAAAAAAGTAGTGGTACTCTGGGGCTGTAAATGAAGAAGTAGTGGTTCTAGGGACATCACACTTCAACCACTGGCCATATGTTTTAAAATAAACTGGACAAAAAATAAATAAAACAAATGGAACAAAAGCAAATCACACACAATTTAGCTCAACTTGACATATGTGGCTTTTGGCTTAATGTACAGAGGTTGCCCAAACACTTGATTGACCAGCGTGGTCCCGTTCAGAGGCCTTCACAACAAGAAAATTCTTCTGCATTCCAATGAAGCCAAAGAGCTAGAACTGTGCTTAAAGTATAATGTCATATGTTTACGGAAGATGCAGGGTTGGCACCATTAAGAGCAAGTCAAGCCCTGGTCAGCCTTGTGAAACATAATGCACGGGTTTTCACGGAGGACAACATTCAACATACTTTGATGTACTCCCCCCAGTGCTGCAGCAGGATCTGCTGACCGCCCTTCACCCGGCTGAAGAGCTGGTACATTAGTGTCAGGTCTGCCACTCTGTTCTCATCCAGCATGCTCTTCAGACCTGTGTGTACAAAACCATCCATAACCATGAGGACAGCGTACAGTGTGAGGGTGCATGAGGATCATGGGCTCTCGTTGGGCAAGGTGTGAAACATGCCACCTCCATCGCTAAATGACTCAATTGCCAAGCAGCAACAGTATACAGTAAATAGGAGAAGATGTGGAGGCACGACTTGCTCCATTTACCGAGACAGGAATAGTGGGAGCAAAGACAAAGGTCATCATGCTACTCTCGTTCTTTGATAACATGTATGTAGAGAACACATCATGATGTTGCATGTGTTGGATAACGTTACAGAGAGAACATAGTACATGTAATGGATTATTTTTTAAAGGAGGCGCTTGTATGATTAATTACTACAAATCTGTGTTTAAAACCGGTGGCTTTTCCAGTGAATTTACAGAGTGCAAGGTTTACCTTTTTGTAAGATTGCAGCCAGGTGCTCCCCCAGCAGCTGCTTCTCCACACAGGCTACCAGTGGTTTGCTGTACAATAAGAGACATGTGAAATGAGCGGCTTGAATTGCAACATATTCCAGCTGATATGAACACCTGCCCTTTTACTCAGTAATGGATAAGGCCATAGAGAACCTCGACACTTGGATTAGACGTGCCGTCTCACTGTTTAGACCGGTTTTCAGGATAGCGTTACCAAAATGTATTCACGTGCCAAGTATCCGGTTTGTAAACGCCAAACCAACTCCTCCCCCGCCCCAAAAAGATCAATAAAAAGGTTGCATAAAGTGAAAGGGTCTGATGTTTAACAGAAGATCAAACACAGAGAATTATACGGCAGATAAGAACCACTTGGCCCACATCGTCTCAGGCAGCAACGGGCTAAGCAAAGGTAAAAAAAGAAATGTACCACGCAAGCACCACGTCTCAAACACTAAGGGGTATCTATTAAACTGCGACCGTGATGATCGGGCACTATTACCCAGAAACGTTCATTAAAGTCAACACCAGTTTAAAGTTTAATAAATACTGTAACCCTCAATGTATGCATGTCTTTATTTAGAGAGCGCCATTAATGTACATAGCGCTTCACAGCAATAATACACGTGCCAATCATAGATAACAAATAATACAAATAACAGATCATGCGAATGTGTGCAATCACAGGCATGTCACATGGACGTGCAAGTACAAGATGACTCACTCTATGTACTTACTGTGTCCCGTGGTCCAAATACGTGAGAACTCTGTCTACCTCTTCTTCTAAACGTCTGTTCACGTGATGAAGATACTCTGGGATCTTAAAGTAATCATACTATTAAAAAGGTGTCATCACTCCCAAGGAGTTTCTCTCAGAAACACATTACAAAAATAATCAGCACTTTGAGATATATAGTTACATAGATATATATATATATATATATTTTTTTCTCCTAATGAACAGTTTATCTGGGATTGCACCTTTATAGGGTAGCAAAAAAATTAAACAACTTAGTATAATTATCTTCCTTGAAAAAGATTTGAATCGCCCTTCAAGTAAATATTTCACTTATTTGAGTCCTGTGTTTAAAAAAACAAAACAAAAAACATTTCCTTTCGGATCATTATAAAATGTATGCTGATCAGCAACTTATCGTTGAAAATGCATCATAAGTGCTTTTAAAAAAACCAAGGGATTTCTCGGTTAATTCTGAGACCAAATAAAATATGAAAGAGATTAGGGAGAAATTAACACTAACACACAAAATAATAAGCAAACCTTTCATTTAAAGTACTTGTTTAAAAACTGGCAATGACCAAGAATGAACCTATTAAACATGCCACTGCTATTAGTACACGTTGGTACTAGGCTGGCCTGCCACTGGAAAGCACAGGCCGGAGTTGCCAAGGTGCAGCAGAGTTGCTATCAAAAGAAAGCACTCGAACATGTAAAAAATAAATAAAAAAATCACTTTTTTTATACATTTATTTTCAACTTTAATTAACAGCAAAGGAATTGAGATTGCATCAAACGTCTAGTAAAGATCCAGTGGTCACAGGACTATGGAATATAAAATCTGGGTTGAAACTTCACTGAACCGGACAATCACATGTCCTGTCATCCATTAATATTCTATTCCTGCACTCGTCAGTGCTGGTGTTTACCCACCTCACCCACCAAAAAACACACTGTCCCTTTCTAAACACACTTCTCACACAAAAAAAGGGATTATAAAAATGCACGCACGTTGCTGTACCAAAGAAAGCACAGTTTCTTACCTCTCTTTCTTGCATTAACCTTTGACCTTCAGCAGCATACAAACAATTTGTCTCCTCCAAAAACTTCACTTCAAATGATTCTTTGTACACCTGTGTAAAATATCAAGCAAAGCCGTAGAAAAAAAATGATTATGTGTATATATTTCTACAGGACATGCCCCACACAAGTTGGTACAACGACACCGACATAGTTATGACATCACAGGCCGTTTCATCAACCGTGCTCACACTGGAAAGTTGGTTGCCCAATTCTCAATTGTGCAGTCTTCATAGGTTATAGAGAACAGTTGGTACTGTACTTTTCAATGGCAGAATCTGAATATTGTTGCATATTATGAAAACTATTGAGAAATGTTCTACTGCTGTTGAGAAATGTCGCAGTATGCAAGACCTACTGTTATATATGTAGCGGTCATGTAAAATGCCTACAGTCATCTCTCCTGCTGGCAGGAGAGAGGGAGAGAACAAGAGAGAGGGAGAGAACAAGAGAGAGGGAGAGAACAAGAGAGAGGGAGAGAGGGAGAGAACAAGAGAGAGGGAGAGAGGGAGAGAACAAGAGAGAACGAGAGAGAGAACGAGAGAGAGAACGAGAGAGAGAACGAGAGAGAGAACGAGAGAGAGAACGAGAGAGAGAGAGAGACTGGAGTTGAGCCCCCTGTATTAGGCCATAGAGCCCTTTTCCAGCCTTTCTGAGATGAGTCAGACCTCTTCCAGAGGATGTTGCCTGTGTACACGCCGAAGCAGAGTGACCAGATGAAGCTGTAAAGGTGTCCGGTAAGTTCCAATACCTTTTTGTTTTCTCCCTGTCAGAAAAACATGACTGGGGATTGTAGATGGGAAGAGCCCTTTTACACTGCTTTGGCAAAGGCGGTCCTACCACGCAGGAAGAGGGGCATAAACCCCAGTGTGAACCGTCATGGAGGATGGTAGAGAATTTTGTATTTTTTATTAATTGGCTCACAAACCTTTCCAGACATGGCTTAAAAGTGACATACACTATAGGTACACAAGAAAGACCCTGTGCCCGTTTATAGTATGTAGGCACCATTTTCCATACCGGAGATACCAGTTCTGGACCAGAGCCGTCTCAAACTTAGTAACCAGAGTAATTTGATAAGACTATATATTGCAGTCATTTAAAACTTCTCCAGTTGCCTGGTCATGTTGTATTAATAATCTTGATAATATCAATTTGCTGCACTTCTATGCATTTAGATGTTATTTCTACTGTTGCTTTAATCTCTCAGTTTTTGTTAAATGTGCAATGTCATGTTACACATTTTACCTCCTCGTTTATCGCTTCCTTTTTACTTTATTTGTTCTTCCCCATTTGCATGTAAAAACGGGAAAGAAAACTATAGATGCAAAAATGTGTACACACAAAACTAAAAAAAACAAACAAAAACAACTTACCATATTGAGGGAAGCATTGAGTTCTGAAGAACATATGTACGATCCAAGAATAGAAAAATGCTTCTGATCATGATCTAAAAATAAAATAAATGGCAGTTATAGAGTATTATAGGAATTCTTTATTCCTGGTGCAGAAGATGGGTGAAGGTAAGCAGTAAAACTATAGCAAGACTGGCGTTTAGAAAGGTTGCACACAGAGAATGATTTGTTCTGTACTTCTGGAGATAGTATAAAACTGCTAATTAAACTATGTAATTGCATGAAACAGTAAACAGTACAGAGACATCCGTCTACCGACTTACCATTTGTCTGCAGTGATCTTTCCAACATCTGTTAACCTTTTTTAAAAATAGAAAGCTGTCCAGAGAATCTGTGCACCAATATTTGGGTTAAGGAAACGCGATCTGTATTTCATACCTTAAAATCTTGCAACACACAACTAATTATAAAAGTCCTTTAACCTCCCACCACCAGCCCTCGGGTTATACCATTCAAAGTCTCTGGCTCTTGGCACATGGTCCAGTTGTGCAAGTTCCAAGGACTCACAACAGCATTCCTACAAAGAAAGGCTGATACTTAACATTTGTTTGTATTCTTCAATACATTAAATGCTCTTCTATTACTAGAACTCACCCTGGACCATTATAATAGCCCAACATGGGGAATGTGTATTTGGATTCCAATGGACATACGGTAAATGATCCCCATTTTGTCCTGAAATATGTATGTCAATTGGAACCAATACACACACCCATGTTGGCTATTACAGGTGTGGCCAACTCAAGGGCCACCAACAGACGAGTCACTGATGGAGCCACCTGTGCTGAAGCAGGGATATCCCCAAAACCTGGCCTGTTGGTGGCCCTTGAGGACTGGAGTTGGCCACTCCTGGGCTATTATAATGACCAGGGTGAGCTCTAGTAAAAGAAGAGAATCCAATCAATAAGCACTATGGGACCTGCTGTGCATAAGGCCGTGCGTATAGTGCCCCCGACGGGCGACGCCGCCCAAAAACAAATACATTGCCGCCGCCGCCGCGTGCGCTTATAGTAAGCGCGACGGTGGCAATGCGACGGAGCGACGTCGCGTACTTTGGAAGCTGGGAATATTTGATTTTTCAAGGGCTGTCGCCTCATGTGACAACCCCTGAACAAATCAAATGCCCAGAAGCCCGCGACGCCGCAGCAAAGCGAAATATAACTTTCGCTAGCGGCAACGGCGACGTCACCGGCACTATATGCGCAGCCTTAGGATGCGTGACTTAAAAAGGAGATGGATTTTTGTAGAGATTCTGCAATATATTAGAAGCTCAAAGAAAATCTTCACCACCTAATGCAGGTCCCTGGTATACCTGTATCTGCACTCTGTGAGCAAAGGATATTCCCGGAACTGATAGATCTGGGCCTTCATGTGTTCCTCGCATACTTGGCGCAGCTGTTTGTATAGTGTAGAGGAGACTTTATAGGAACATAAATTTTCAACAGCCTGAAAAATAAGAGAACGGGAAAAAAGGTTTAGTTTTCAGAACCAAATTCACAATCCCTGGTTTACCTTATGGGAAAGAAAAATAGAAGCTGAAAGCAAATAAAACGGCAGTTCCAGTGCATTACATAGTTTCAGAATGGATACGAAACCTACCCACACCAAAAAACAAAATACAATGTGCTAGTAGAGGGTGGTACAGTGTTGGCCTATACAAGAAAACTATTTCTCATTGAAGAATAGTAATGATAAAAAGCAGATTCACATTTCTCAGACTTGTCTCCAAACCTGCCTTATCCCATAATTATACAGAATACCGGGTTTTCCCTGCAGCAAAGGATTCTGGGTAATGACATGCAAATGAGCACTTAAAGTACATCACTTTTAAAATTGATCCCATTAAGCTTATACCTGCTGTTTCACGCCGCTTTTAAAGTGCATGGCCAGTAAACCTACTCACAGACAGCTGTTTGACACTGAAAATCTGTGTACCTTCCTAGATTCGCATAGCTGCATATTACACAGAGAATAATAAAAAAACACTGTTTAGCAATTTTGCTTGTTACTTATAGACCTGCATCAATGATGGTTGAACTGAAAGGTCTCGCTTATTGGGATTGACGCTTCAAAACAGTAACAGTCTGCAGATTCTCCCTGAACCTGAAGTGCTGATATCTTGCTGTATTCAAACCGTACTCCCCTATAACCCACTTAACTAGAGCTTCTTCTATTCAGGTTTGTATCGGGTTGCGGGCTATTAATGGCTTGGTAATGGGGTAAACTGCTGCAATTTTTGGAAGGAGGCAGAAATAATACCGGGAATTCGATGTCTCAAGAAAACAGATAACTGGAAATGCATCGTTACACACAATATTGCATTAGCTACTAATTTTTAGTGAAGGTGGGTAAAGAGGAGAATTAAAAGTACCAAATCGCTCCAAAATGTATTTGGGAAAAAAACATTTAGCCGAAACGAGCTCATGGAACCTCAAGTTCCTGAGACATACAAATATTCATTTTCTGGTAAAGCAAAATAAATAAACAAAAGATGGCTGCTTCTGTTCACAAAAAGTTGCAATGCCATTTCTAGATGAAATTACCACTTTCTATTGTCTGCCTGAACCAAGACAACCCTAGAGGGCCATATTGTCTAGCCTGGGTAATGTAAAACTAAATGCATCAGGACGACAGATCGTGCTGGAAAGAAGTAGCATGTTTCAGCTGTGGGGCCGGGGAAGAGGGAAAAGGAGCTCAAATCAGATCATTCTGCTTTAGCTGCAACTTTAAATATGGTCATATTTATCGGGAGGCAGGTGGGCCAGGGCTGACTAATACAGCCCTAAAAGATGGACTCCCCAAACGTAACTTATTAGAACATTTTACATTATAACCCTGTAAGGGTTTAAATATGTGTTTTACAATATTCAGTTTCCTTATTATATGCTAATTATACATTTCAGTGCTCCTATAGGCTGTTAGTAATCTAAGTGTAATTTACACCACCTGTAAAGTTTTTATGGGAACCTTTGACTATTTAAGAAGCCGGTATACTGATACCGTATATCAGGGGTGCACAAAGTTTTCTTCCTGCACCCCCCTGCCTGCTCCCAAACACTCTCCCCCCCTACTTGGCTCTGCCATCAAACAACGCAGCGGTGGTCATGTGACCCCTCTGCGTCATTGGACGCCGGATTGCCATGCTGACACGTCGCTGGAAGGCAAGTTAAGTGAAATTGGAGACCTCACACAATCCCCGGCATTTAATTGAAATGCCTTCGGGGGAAGTGCGGGGCCTCCAACCGCTGCGCTCCCGCGCAGAAAGTCGCACGCCCCCCGCTTTGCGCACCCCTGCTGTATATAACACCCGATTAAGTTACTAGGAGTGTTATATTGAGGGAAGAGAGACATGGGGGGGATGCTGACATGGGATGCTGACTTGGGGGGGGGGGCTGCTGACATGGAATGGGCTGGGGGGATGTGGAGGGTGTATTGTGTTTTTGATGTGGAGGGTGGTATTGTGTGGGTGAGGGGGAGAGATGGGGGTATGAGAGATAGATGGGGAGTATCATAAAGGTTGATAGTGAGGGGTTCTGGGGGAGATGAGAATGATGATGATGGAGAGGTGCTGGAGGAGAGATGATGATGATGATGATGATGATGATGATGATGATTTAACCCGTGCGGCCCAAATTTTTTTCCTTGGAGCAGTTCGGCCCTTCTCACTTTACGAGTTGGGCAGGCCTGAGGTAGTGCTTCACTTTAAGTACATTTTCGCTTTACATACATGCTCCGGTCCCATTGCGTACGTTAATGCGGGGTATGTATATAGCGCCCACAGTGTAATCAGCGCTTTATACGATACAACACAGTACAGGGAATAATAATACAATAAGCGCAACAAACAAGGTCAGACAATAGGAAATCCTTGCCCCTGTACCGCGCTGCGGAATATGTTGGCACTTTACAAATAAAGGCTAATAATTACATACCCACTTTGTCCCATATATACCAATTCAGAACGCACATTTTTGGGGTCAGGTTACATTTTTGCATATGTTTGCTGATTGAGAAATGTTTATGAGGAATGAACACAATCTCTTCAATTTACCAATATTAACATTGTCATCACTGATATCTTTGTTTTTATTACATTCCCATGTATGAGGGTTAAATATTCTTTAATTAGGTTTATGTTTATTAATGTTAAATATCTATTAAATAATAGGACTGGGTATATACGGTTTCTGATAAATCTCTGCAATTACCCCATGACGATACACTATACGTGTGAAATGCGTAGGGATTGTTGGAAACGTTCGTCTCCGGTTGAGTTACTGCTGTCGGGCTCGGGCGCAGACCGTACAGAGATGCCGTTGTATGTGTGGCACACCCAGCGTATTTTATCTAGAGTTCTAGATTTTGTATTTAATAGTAAGTTTAGCTATTGCTCTGATTTCTTTTAAAGATACTTACCTTGGTGCACTCTGTCATCTCATGTTTTGGTCTGCGACTGACTATAGGAGACTTGGATCGCTCCATGTAAGAGGTGCTGCAAAAGGAGGTTCATGTTGCAGTTCTGTGACTAAATAACCTTGCCGATGACTTTTGTTTGAAATTTTCTACCTTGAGGAATCCCAGCCAAATCAAGCATTGGGAGGTACACAGAAGTATCAAGAGCACATGCATGCGCTTAGATCATTTATGAATGTGTGATTGATGAATATGTGATTGATAGCTTCTCCCTAGAACATGGAACAGCTGACGCCTCGGAGGAGGTAAAGAAACCTGGACTAAAGCAAGGGTCCCCTGTTCTGTATTAGCCACCGTTGCAGAGGCATGCAAATGGGTCCCAAAGACTGGCAGAAAGCCAGGCGGCACACAAGTCAAAATAAATAGGGGTTTTCAAAATGCGTTGAAGAACGATGACAGTGTTAGTTTGAAATACACAGGCTTGTGTCCCAAGTCACTTGCGCTCTTGGCTCTAGTATTTAATAAAACAGTGATGATACGATAGGAATAAAGTATAATTATTATTAATCTGCTAGAAGGGCCAGCAAAAAACTGCAAGCACCTGTGATTAGTGAACAAGATGTGGTCAGCATCAGAATGTGGTTTAACACCACACACTGAAAAAAAAGTGTCCCAGGTAAACCTACCTTTAAAATTTTTAATGACCAACTTCCTGGAAGCCGCAGGCTTGGAGGACAGGGACGATGGTTTGGTTAGTCCATTAGTGTGCTCAGCCAGGGCGGAGAAGTTGGCTTTCTTCTGAGCTTCTTGTGCCATGGCAGCGCCGGGCAGTACACCTAGCAGCAGAATCGAAGGACCAAGTCCTGGCAGAAGCTCCCAGGCAGATTAGTCCGAGATAAACACGCGGGTCTATCTGCAATTACTCATTGGAAACCTGTGTGTGATAGAAACAAGACATCTGGGAACAGTGATACAAACTAGAAATATAAATTGTGTCTAGTCCATCTCTTCAGTTGGAAGGAGCATGCAACACATCTGTGCTAATGGTGCATCTTCCCATTGAAATGTGAACTGATGAGGGTAAAGTAGCCCCACGTAACAGGTCAAAAACTATTCTCTCAAACAGCTTCTAAGTCTAATGTTGAAGGAAGTTATGTATTTGCATACTGGTAAAAATTAAAATGCTTTTTTTTCTCTGGGTCCGCTGAAATCAAAACATATCAGCTATCTATGTTAATCTGTTTGACTAAATCTGGCTTCATAATCACTATCCATTAGTGATGAACCAGGTATCCGGAAATTACCCGGTAACCGGCATACCCGGTCATATTTTCAGTACCCGGATCTGGCACCATGGGGCTGGAACCCGGTGACGGGTAATTTCCGTTCTGCTCTGCCCCCTCGGTCCTCCTCTTTGAGGACGGCAGGAGCAGAGCAGCAGAATACTTACCTGCAGTCGCCGGTGGAGGGTGAGGAGGATCACGGCGACATCTTGGTGGCGGTAGGAACAGCAGAAGACATCCTTCAGGCGGTGGCAGCAGAGGATGTCATTCTTCAGTCGGTTGGAGCAGCAGAAAACATCCTGGTGCAGGCAGAGAAACATGTGACCAGAGAAGGAGCATTACTACAGGACAGCCGAGGAGGAGCTGACCAGAATTTGGATGTCGCGGTCTTCCCTGGTTGTCCAATAGTAACGCTCCTGCTCCGGTAACATGTTCCTCTCCTCCTACCAGCACTGGCTGTGAGGGATGTCGTCCTCTACTGCCACCGGCTAAAGGAGTTCTTCCGCTGCTCCCACCGCCACCAGGATGTCGCCGTGGTCCTCCTTACTCTCC
Organism: Ascaphus truei; assembly: GCA_036426205.1. Classification (NCBI taxonomy): domain Eukaryota; kingdom Metazoa; phylum Chordata; class Amphibia; order Anura; family Ascaphidae; genus Ascaphus; species Ascaphus truei. The sequence continues at coordinate 151,248,698 of CM071569.1, forward strand.
GCCTGCAGGTAAGCCAAAACTACTCGGCCAGGTACCTGGTTGGGTAATTAAAAAAAAAAAAAAACACACAACAACAAATTCAGCTCTAGTTTTGTGAAACTCGCCAAAAGCATTTGGTTACCACAGAATTAAAAAAAAAAAAAAAAAAGTATTTAAAAATGCTAATATTTGTCCGATTTTTCTTAAACCCATGCCATTATTATTAGTTCATTGTTCTCAGTTCACAGGTGACTGCCCTTTTATATGAAATTTGCTAATAGCCCACCATTATTCCTTTTTGTTACTTTTTTTTCTTTCTTCAAAACGTTTGTAATATTACAAAAAAAAAATTTTTTAAATGCAGCGGGCAATGGTCAAACGCCATAAAAATGTAAGAGAGAGGAGAGAGAGGAGAAGAGAGGAAGGGAGGAGAGAAGAGAGGAGAGAGAAGAGAGGAGAGAATTTTCCCAGTGTAGCTGAAGGAGGAATACAAGGAGCGAACAACTAAATAATCATGTTTCAGGTTACTTTTATCAACTAGTTAACAGGTGGACATTTTGTTCTTCATCGTTGGAAGTCAAAATTAAACATTTTGTGATCTATAAAATATTATTTTTGTACAAGCGTTGGTCCCAGTAAATATAAATTCTGTACCCATGTGGCCCCTTTATAACACCCACTGTGTGATGGTGTATTTATCAGAGCGGGTCTCACATTAATGCTACACTTTTATACACTGAGCAGTCATCTTGAAATGTTGTTGTCTGTGGTAGAATAAAATGATTTAGACGGCTTGTACAACAATATTTACCGTGCAGTGCACAATTACAGCAGCAAGAGGAGAAAAGCAAACCATGGCTTCCTTGTGTTTAAACGGATTTATAAAGTTTGTGCAACTACCGGTATGTTGAATATGCAGCACACTCCTTTGGGCACAGAAGGGACAATGATATCCAACTGTTAGTCTACTAAAGTGATTTATTCGTCCCTGGCCAATATCTATTAAGTAGAAAATAGCAATTTTATGAACCTGTACAGATTGGCTCACTGACCTTTTCCATAAATTTGTAGATTAGAAAATATAGAGGCATAATGTGTAACAGGACTCACAAATGCTCTGTAATTCAATGATAAACCAAAGTTATTGGCAAGACGGTCCAATGCATTATAATGTGAAGCCGTGGCTCTTTGTCAAGGAAGCTCCGTAATGATGCTCACAGAATAACGGATAGGAGTCAGAGGAAGACCAGTCATACGCCCTTAACATAGACTTACTTTCAAATGGTGTGTATGTGTGTATGAATGTGTGTGTCTGTAACTTTACGTTACCACGTCTCAGGCGACGCGTTTCCATGGCAACGTGACGTCACTTGGAACAAGGAAAGGAGGGGGCGCGAGCGGGGGTGCTGAAAGGGGGACAAGTTTACGCACCCCTACGCTAATGTGAGAGCGGGAGAATGACGGCACCCGACATTTCGCTTCCTCAGTTGAAACCTCATTTGACCAATTTAAAAAGGAGGAGTGCATGCGAGTTTGCTTACATTTCTCCCACCTTACTACTCATGGCTGCATACGACACGGATAATGGCAGTAAAGAAAAAAAACAAGCAATGCTACCAAGAAAAAGTCCACGTAATAGGCAAATAAAAGTTCATCTCCAAAAAAAATGAAATCCCAGACGGATTTTAAACTCGAGAAGAATTGTCCCATGAAGTCAGTGATTCTCACTGATGTCATACAATAACTGGATAGCTTTTGAAGCATTGAAACAAACACGCTGAGTGCAGGCTCACTAACCTAATAATTGAGGCACATGTTATATGTCTGCAGGATCGCAGCACTGTGGCATAAGTCCGTAGTGTGTCGAGTATAAACTGAAAAGATCACTCACTCCGTTTATCCATGAGTCCTGTCGGCGTGCTCCTGCCGAGAAAAGATCAATGTAGAGGTTCGGCTGTGAGGCGGTGCAGCTACCTTTGGGAAAAAATGCCAAACCGGACTGCCGTCTACTGTTTGTTTTTATTTTTTAGTGTGGACTATGGGACACTGCTTAAAAGTTGAAACTAGGTTATCACATCATTTTGTTAAGAATCGAGCAGTGCCACTTCAATCTTTTTTATTATATGTTTGTATACCCTCAGCTCCTCTGTCCCGAGTAGCACATCCCCCATCTGTGATTAAGAATAGGCGATGATACAGATACTTCAGGTGTGCGGCGGTTCCAATTTCTTAGCGCCATGTCGTCACGGGTCAGGGGCGCTCTGCGTATTTAAGATCGGTGTTTTTTACTGTTTACTTTTTGATAAAGCGCAGGTATCTGCTTGAAACGCGCAAGAAGATTTTTTCTTACTGAATAGATGTGACAATAAAATCCATTTTGTTCTATAGTATACTGCAGTCCGATTTGGCATTTTTTTGGCTGCATACTGCCTTGTGGATAATTCCTAGGGCTGCTTGAACTTGTATTATGAAACAGGTACCTACTGTATACAGTGCCTGAAGATACCATTGTTTACCCAATCGCTCGTGATAAGATTCAGTGAAGTTTGTGAAAAGCTTCCTAAGCATTTGGTTCTCATGTCACTGAAACATTCAGTGGGGGGAAAAATAAAATACTTATACTTGCCCCAAAATAAAAGAATACATGTGGCCAGTTAACCCCTTGATTGCTAAAGAACACAATGTGTCCAAGTCTTCTGACACAAGAAGTAAACATTTTCAGTTCATTTTGGTCCGAGAAGAGACTTCCCCAATTGAAATAAACTGCATGTGCTGCCAAATACACAGATCCCATTTCAAGGGACAGGTTCAGGCAGTACTGCTCTCATTACCCAGGCCCACTTACCTCCAATCGTATAGGTGAGAGGTAGTAAATCAGGTGGCTTCCTTATACCTGACAGAAGGGAGAGCAGCACTTTTCTACGCACGCCCACTCTGTAGACTTTGGGGACTAAAAATAAAATAAAAAAAAGAAAGGGGGGAAACACATTATTAGATATGCTGGAAGTCTTTCTGTTCACGTGACTACGTAGTTTCAAAGGATGCATGACCTCCCTTTTTCATTCCCTCTAGATTCTAGAACCTGGGCCTACAATATGTCGATGGCAAGTTTGATGGTTAACCCCTATGCCTAACAATGCATTGCAGAATCAACCGGCGGCGAAAGGATTAATAGCACCCAGTCAATTTCATACCATTCCCCTCAGCGGCAAGTTCATCAAAATCGTACACACACTGCTCTCAATCACTTGGTTTTGGTAGTTTGAGGGAGATCTCTACATTTGTAGATGAGTTGTTCACAGGGGCAAATTTGATATGCAAAACAGGTAACAGAACTGAAACTTATCCTGAAAAACTGAAGTTTCACAGGGTGAGGGGCCTTAGTGAGCAGAGGTATGAACAAAGATTATTCCTTAAGGAAAAGCAGCAATGCTAATTTAACTACCACTTTTTACAACTTCAACAGTTATCGTTACCCCCAATACATTATAATAGGGTCAGCTGACACCCAGCAGTTACCCACTATACACAGTAATAGGGTCATCTCACACGCAGCAATTGCTGCCTAAATATTAGGATATTGTCACCCCACACACACCAGTTACCCCCTAAAGATTATGATAGTGTCAACACACACGTTAACCTTTATAGATTATGTCACGTCATACACATCAATTACCCTACATCTATTATAATATAACGTTACACACACAACCTACTATACATTATAAGTGTCACCTATATGCCAGTTATCCCATATAGATTAGTGTCACCGTGTACACACGTTACTCCCTATAGATTATAATAGTGTCACCACACGCACGCTACTCCCTAGGCCTAGATTGTCACCACACACCAGTTCCCCCTATAGATTATAATAGTATCACACCACACACAAATTACCCCTATAGATTATAAGTGTCACCACACACCAGTTACCCCTGTAGATTATGATAGTGTCACACACAAACAGTTGACCCTATAGATAATAGTATCGCCACACACAAGTTACTGATATAGATTATAATTGTCACCACACGCAGCCATTACCCCTATAGATTATAAGTGTCGCACCATATACACACACCAGTTACCCATATAGATTATAAGGGTTACCACACACAGCAGTTGCCCCTATAGATTATAATTGTCACCACACACACACAATATAGTGTCACGTCTCCCACACACAGCCGTGCATGCCGAGTCCCGGGCGGGTGCAGGCTGGGGCCGCGCACACACACAGCGCCTCCTCTCCGCTCCCTAACGCACACTCACCGCGGCCTATGCGGCCTGCATGTTCCCCGGGGTGTGAGTAGCAGCTCCCTATCGCACACAGGGGGGGGGGGACCCGCTGGCCGCCTCACTACTGCTCCTGTGCTCGGCTGCACTGCCAGCAAGATGGCTCCTCTCCTATTTATTAATTAATTCATGCACGGACCGACCTCCACCGGGGATCTCGGGAGCGGCAGCAAGGCGGGAGCATTTGAAATGATTGCCTACCCTCCTTACTACTGCACCTGGTGTGTGTGTGTGTATACATACAAGTGGTGTACAATATCTACGTAGATACATATGCTGCTGACATGTTTATAATAATGGTGTTGCCAGGGAAGTGTATAATGCCAACAATATATTCCGCGTGTTTATACATGGGAATAGAAGACACACACGGGTATAATAAATGCGCCAGGCCCCGCGGTGTTTGTAACATGCTATGTGCGGTGTCACACTGCACTGAGCCGCACCGCTATAGCGGGAGGGGGGGGGGTGTCAGTCTGCAGACAATGCATGTGACGTCACACAGACGCACAGGAATCCCCCGGGTTGTGTTTGGAACACGGAGGTTACGCACAGAGCGCGAGATCTGCCTGCGCCCCGCCCCCCGCTCTGTCACCATAGTAACAGCGGCGCCGCGTCCCCGTGCGATTGTCGACGGAGTGGCGCCAGCAACCGTCGAAGTTTGATTACGTGTCCACAGAAGCTGTACGCTTGTAGCGTCCATCTTTGATATTGGCAAAGCTGTTCCACTGAGGATGACTGCAATAATGTGTGAGGGGGATAGTCGGGACAGGCAGAAATCCAGCCACAGCGATCTCGTGTGACATGTGACGTCTCAGCACCCGCCTCTCACATACCTCAATGTGAAGCTTGTCACACGCTGCAAACAATCCTCTTGTAACCTGTCCGCATCCTGTTTTTATGCCTCTGTCGGGTTATTTGACGCCTTTCCCCCCAGGATTCACTCCGTGCTATCCTCTCCAAAGCAGATGAGGGGCTCCTGCCCGCACATAAGATGGCCACAAATAGCTAAGAGGTGCAGTTAGTGCTTCCGGGTCACGTGCAGCATCAGACGTCGCTTCCTGTGTTGACCCCCTAAGCTCCCGCCCCCACACCCCAAATCCAGAGGTAAGTGATCGGCGGCGCCCCATAACTAAATCCCAGACATGTCACTGACTCACAGTCTCAGTAAGGTTTGGCATCAGTCACAAACCCCCCTTGATATGTTGTGATTGAGATGTTATTGCCTTGGTCCGGAAGCTACACATGTCTCGGATTTCCGTCCCTGGCGTAGAGACACCGGGAGAACAGGTGGAGACGTTAATGCCAAGGCTGCTGCTGCTGCTGCTGCATCATTAACATGTGCACGGTGTTACAATAAGACATGTTTGTACCGATGGAGGACCTGGAAGTGAACATGGTTTTCACTAGTATTGCTCTTTCACAAATCGATATCACTATGTGGTTGTTTTATTTTATTGAAGTCAGTGCTGGTACCTGATTATATATGATCCAGACATGTTGAGTTATCCTGTTTGTCTGTGGGCTTTTAATATGGGTAAGCTGATCCTTACAAGCAGACACACACGGGTAACACTTTTATCGCTGAATGGACATGCAACGCTTTTCAATGTGTTGCTGGTCTCTTCAGCACTGATTGGGTTAAGAGAACAGGGACATACAGTGATTGAAAGGGATTGCCCGACACTGACTGGAGTAGGGATCACGACATGAACACATCGTTCTGTCTATAGCTGTCGTTGTCGGCTTACATGCTCTGCTCTATCTGAATCCCAAACCTGCTCCCATTGAGGAGTGTACAATCCACACTGGCAAGGGATAGGGTATGGCAGGGGAGGTTTATTTCCCCTGTATGCTAGCTGCAACCACTTCACAGGTCAGAAAGAGGGCCCCAACTTAATTCACTCACCACCCATTGTGTGTGTGTTTTCTCGGTGCTGGGTGACACTGCTTGCTGTCTTTAATCCTTCGCTGCTTTGCTGCTTGCAATGTGTTACAGAGCAGAACAATATTTCTATGGTCCCAGTTTCAACAAAACCATATTATGATAGGCATAGATAGTCCGGAAATCAGAATGTTAGTAATCCTTTTTTTTTTTTTTTTTTTTTTTTTTTTAAAATCACCTCCACCCCAATCAAATCCAAGACGGGAACAGTAGTGGAGGCAGGACCTGAGCTAGCTGATGTGTACCATGTACCTCACAGTGACAAGTATATGTTGTTCCTTTTTAGTATAAAAAGATTTGCACAGGTAACTACGGTAGTTTCTTCACCACCTGATAAACAGCAACCATTTTGCTCTGCACTTACATTATTCTGCTGGATAATGTTAAATACCTGTTGATTATATTTTCTGTTTTCCTTCGGAAGTTTTAGGGCATAAGCTTTCACTTCATGTACCATGAATACACATTATTTTTTAACAGGACTTGAAATTGACTGCAGTCCAGAGCAGGAAAGATGGCGCACATTACCATCAATCAGTATTTGCAACAGGTATTGTATGCGTAAGCAATGTTTTGACTGTGAGAAAAAGACTATAATGTTAGCCCAAAATAACAAGGCTATCACTATACGACTATTGCAACTTGTCTAATTCGTTAATGTCACAAATTACATTAAAAAAAAAAGCTGTGTGTGCTGTGCACGCGCATAGTACGTGAAACTTCTTTGACTTTTGTCACAGAATTGTATTTGTCTTGGTGTTGGTGATGTTTAATTAAAATCAAAATACAATCTCATGACAAAACGCAATAATTTGACTTTAGAATGCGCGTTGCTTGGCCACACATCCCCTGTATAGCTATTTGCACTGAAGTGTGAATTCCGCGTGTGACAGTGTCGTGTGACTGAGAGTGTGCAGTGTGGACTGAGTGTTGCGTGTGACTGAGTGTGCGTGTGACTGAGTGTGCGTGTGACTGAGCGTGTCGCTGACTGTGTGAGCGTGCGTGTGAACTGAGCGTATGGCTTACTGATGCGTGCTGCGTGACGGATGGGTGTGAATGCGGTGAGGGTACATGGCGGTGGGGCTGAGAGGTGGGACGTGATCGAGGCGTTGACTGTGAGTGTGACTGAGGGTTGCGTCTGACTGTGAGTGTGATGAGTGCTGCGTGTGACTGAGTGTGGGACTGAGTGTACGTGTGACTGTGAGTGTGCATGTAGTGTGACTGAGTGCGGTGTGACTGTGTGTGGGGTCTGGGGGGGGTCATGTGTGGGGGGTCTGGGGGGGTCAGTCAGAGTGTGTGGGGCTCTGGGGGGGTCAGTGTGTGTGGGGGTTCTGGGGGGTAGGCAGGTGAATTCCGCGTGTGACAGTGTGCGTGTGATGAGAGTGTGTGTGTGAACTGATAGTGTGCGTGTGACTGAGAGTGTGCGTGTACAGAGTGTGCGTGTGATGATAGTGTGGTGTGACTGATGTGGGTGTGACTGTAGTGTGCGTGTGACTGAGAGTGTGCGCGTGACTGGGAGTGTGTCGTGTGACTGAGTGTGCGTGTGACTGAGTGTGAGTGTGAATGAGGTCGTGTGACTGAGCGTGCGTGTGACTCGAGCGTTGGGGTGCGTGTGGACTGAGCGTGTGCGTTTGACTGTGCGTGTGACTATACGTGTGACTGCGTGTGCGTCTGACTGAGTGTGACTGAGGTGGCGTGTGACGAGTGTGACTGAGTGTACGTGTGAAGTGAGTGTGCCATGTGAGTGTGACTGAGTGTGTGTGAAGAGTGTGCGTGTGACTGTGTGTGGGGGTCTGGGGGGGTCAGTGTGTGGGGTCTGGGGGGGGTCAGTCAGAGGTGTGGGGCTCTGGGGGGTCAGGTGGTGGGGGGTCTGGGGGTCAGGCAGTGTGAATTACGCGTTGACAGTGTGCGTGTGACTGAGAGGGAGGTGGGTGAGTGTGTGCAGTGTGAGCGTGTGCGAGCGGGGGAAGATAGGGGGATGTTGGGAGTGGGAGGGCGGGGGGGAGGGGGGAGGTTTGAGTGGGACAGGAGAGTGTGGGAGTCGTGCTGAGGGCGGAGGGGGAGAGGGGAAGGAGAGGGCCGGAAGACGGGGGAGCGTGAACGAGAGTGCGTGAGGGAGAGGGGCGGGATGTGCGGTGCGTGGGGGGGCGGGGAGGTGTGAGGGTGAGAGTGGAGTGTGACTGAGTGTGGGTGTGACGGGTGTGTGTGAGTTGGGGTGACTGTGAGTGTGTGTGTGGGGGGTCTGGGGGGGCAGTGTGTGAGGGTCTGGGGGGGTCAGTCAGTGTGTGTGGGCTGGTGGGGGGTCAGTGTGTGTGGGGGTCTGGGGGGGTCAGGCAGTGTGTGGGGGTCTGGGGGGTCAGGCAGTGTGTGTGGGGGTCTGGGGGGGTCAGGCAGTGTGTGTGGGGGTCTGTCAGTGTGTGTGGGGGTGGGGGGTTGTGGTGTTGGTGGGGGTTGGGGGGTTCAGTCAGTGTGTGTGGGGGTTGGGGGGTTCAGTCAGTGTGTGTGGGGGTTGGGGGGTCAGTCAGTGGTGTGGGGGTCTGGGGAGGGGGTCAGTCAGTGTGTGTGGGTGGGGGGGGGAGTCAGTGTGTGTGGGGGTATGGGGGGGGTCAGTCAGTGTGTGTGGGGGGTTGGGGGTCAGTCAGTGGGTGTGGGTTTGGGGGTCAGTCAGTGTGTGTGTGGGGTAGGGGTGGGTCAGTAGTGTGTTTGGGGGTCTGGGGGGGTCAGTCAGTGTGTGTGGGGTTCTGGGGGGTCAGTCATGTGTGGTGGGGGTCTGGGGGGGTCAGTCAGTGTGTGTGGGTCTTGGGGGGTCAGTAGTGTGTGTGGGGGTCTGGGGTGGTCAGTCAGGATGTGTGGGGTCTGGGGGGGTCAGTCAGTGTGTGTGGGGGGTTGGGTGGGGTCAGTCAGTGGTGTGGGGTCTGGGGGGGGTCTGTCAGTGTGTGGGGGGGTCGGGGGTGGTTAGTCAGGTGGGGGGGTCAGTCAGTGGTGTGGGGGGGTGGTCAGTGTGTAGGGGGTCCGGGAGGGGTCATCAGTGTGTGGGGGGTCCGGGGGGGTCCGCGCGGGTTGCGCCTGGGTTTTTTACCACCGCTTCCTGGGGGGCCCGCAAACGCCTGCGTCACTGGAGGGCTGAATGGCGCCGTGCCAGCCGCTCTGCGCATGCGCGGCATGGGCAGCGGTAGTGGAAGTTAGGCGGGGGCCATGTGTGGGCTGGGAGGGAGGTCCAATCGGGTAAGGAAAGGGTGGTGTGGGGGGCTGTCCCGGTCGGGCGGTCTTGCTGTCCCGGGCAGCAGAGGGGACACATGTCAACAGCCGTGCAGCGGCGGGGAACGGCGCCCGGCCAACCGCTTCTGCGGATGCGTGCTTTCCAGTCCCCATCATTACTGAGCATGCGCGGCTTGGCAGCGGATGTGCGGGGGGGAATGGCGGCGTTAGGAGCGGCGCCGGCGGCTATCGCCGCGCCGCCGCATGTTATCAGCCATGTGGGGGGAGCGGGGGCCATTAGGAGCGGCGCCGGCGGCTATCGCCGCCGCGCCGCCATCTGATTTGTGGAGCGGGTGTGATGTCAGTGTTGGTGGGTCGGGCTGAGCCAGAACACAGCCCGGCCTCAACTGCCAGCACTGACGTCACATCCGTTCATTTCTGTCTCCACAATTCATTTTTGCCCCAGTTCGAATGAGGTGCCACTAAGGAAGTTTCACTTCAAAAAATCCTGAATGGTTACCGCCTCATTCATGAGGATATAGCACTCGTTCTAATTTACATTTCATTTAGTATTCGTGACCCAGTTCTTAAACCCTGGTGATTCCAAGAAATTCATTGCCTTACTCTAAACATGTACTGTACAGTAAAGTGTTGTGCTGTTAGCACCACAGATTCCCAGCTGTGGGCAGTGTTTCACCTTAGGTTTATCTTGTAACGCTATCATTTGTTTATCATGTTTGTGTATGAGGAGTTGCAGATGTTTTTAGGCACAGAAGTGACTACTCATGCATTGCTATTTTTGGGGTTAATATAGGTGCAGGAGGCCATTGACTCAAAGCATGGTGTGTTTTGCGCAGAACTGGTTTCATTCAGGCACCCTCATGTTGCAAACCCAAGATTGCAGGTAAGAGAACCTCTCATCTCACAAACAGTGCATATGTATTTTAAGAATATTTGTTTCTACATCGAGGCGGCTGATTTTTTGAAGTGAAACTTCCTTAGTGGCACCTCATTCGAACTGGGGCAAAAATGAATTGTGGAGACAGAAATGAAACGGATGTGACGTCAGTGCTGGCAGTTGAGGCCGGGCTGTGTTCTGGCTCAGCCCGACCCCAACACTGACATCACACCCGCTCCACAAATCAAGCAGCGGCGGCGGCGGCGATAGCCGCCGGCGCGCTCCTAATGGCCCCCGCCCCCCACATGGCTGATAACATGCGGCGGCGGCGGCGATAGCCGCCGGCGCCGCTCTAACGCCGCCATTCCCCCCGCCACATCCGCTGCCAAGCCGCGCATGCTCAGTAATGATGGGGACTGGAGGAAAGCCACGCATGCGCAGAAGCGGTTGGCAGCCGCGCCGTTCCCCGCCCGCTGCCAGGCTGTTGACATGTGTCCGTCTGCTGCCCGGGACAGCAGAGACCGCCCGACCGGGAAAGCCCCCACACACCCTTCCTTACCCGAATGGGACCTCCCTCCCAGCCCACACATGGGCCCGCCTAACTTCCACTACCGCTGCCATGCCGCGCATGCGCAGAAGCGGCTGGCAGCGGCGCCATTCAGCCCTCCAGTGACGCAGGCGTTTGCGGGCCCCCAGGAAGCGGTGGTACAAAAACCCAGGCGCAACCCGCGCGGACCCCCCCCGGCCCCCCACACACTGTAGGACCCTCCGACCCCCTAACCACTGACGACCCCCCCACACTGACGACCCCCCCACACACGAGCCACCCCCGACCCCCCCGACAGACCCCACCAGACCCCACACACTGATGCACCCCCCAGACCCCACACACACTGACTGACCCCCCCACAGCCACCACACATGACTGAGCCACCCCAGACCCCCACACACACTGACTGACCCCCCAGATCCCACCACACACTGACGACCACCCAGACCCCCCAAACAACTGACTGACCCCACCCAGGACCCCCACACACCCCCCCCCCCAACACACACACTGACTGACCCCCCAGACCCCAACACACTGACTGACCCCCCAGACCCCCCAACACACACTGACGACTCCCCCAGAGACCCACACACACTGACTGAACCCCCAGACCCCCACCACACTGATGACCCCCCCGACCCCACAACACGACTGACCCCCCCAGACCCCCACACACACTGACTGACCCCCCCAGACCCCACACCACACTGACTGACCACCCCAGACCCCCACAACACCACTGACGAACCCCCCAGAACCCCACAACACACTGACTGAAAACCCCAGACCCACACACACTGACTGAACCCCCCAGACCCCCACACACACTGACAGACCCCACACACACTGCCTGACCCCCCCAGACCCCACACACACTGCCTGACCCCCCCAGACCCCCACACACACTCTGACCCCCCCAGACCCCCACACACACTGACCCCCCCAGAGCCCCCACACACACGAATGACCCCCCCAGACCTCACCACTGACCCCCCCAGACCCAACACACACTCACAGTCACACGCACACTCCGTCACAACACACTCAGTCACACTCACACGCAACTCACAGTCACACGCACACTCAGTCACCATCAGTAACCCACACCAGTAGCGCACGCACAGTCAACGCACACGCTAGTAGCCGCACACGCCAGTCACGGCACACTCTCACGTCACGCGCACACTCTCAGTCACGCGCACACTCTCAGTCACGCGCACATCTCAGTCACGCGCACCACTCCAGTCACAACGCACACTCTCAGTCACAGCCACCACTCGTCACACGCACACTCTCAGTCACACGCACACTATCAGTCACCACGCACACTATCAGTCACACAAACATCTCAGTCACCGCACACTGTCCCACGCGGAATTCACACTGCCTGACCCACCCCAGACCCCACCACACACTGACCCCCCAGCGAGCCCCCAACACATCTGAGACCCCCCCCAGACCCCCCAACACACTGACCCCCCCAGACCCCACACACAGTCCACGCACACTCAGACACACACTCAGTCACACTCACAGCACAATCACAGTCAAGTACACTCAGTCACACTCAGTCACACGCCACACTCAGTCACATCACAGTCAGACGCCACGCAGTCACACGTATAGTCACACGCACAGTCAAACGCACACGGCTCAGTCAACACGCACACGCTCAGTCACACCACGCTCAGTCCACGCACGCTCAGTCACACGACCTCAGCTCACAACGCACTCAGTCACACGCACACTCTCAGTCACACGCACACTCAGTCACACGCACCACTATCAGTCACACGCACACATCAGTCAAACGCCACACTATAGCACACGCACACTCTGTCACACGCACACTCTCAGTCACACGCACACTATCAGTCACACACACACTCTCAGTCACACGCACACTGTCACACGCGGAATTCACACTGCTGACCCCCCCAGACCCCCACAAACTGACCCCCCAGAGCCCCACCCACTCTGATGACCCCACCCCAGACCCCCACACAGACCCCCCACAGACCCCCACTACACAGTCACAACGCACACTCAGTCACACAACAGCACACTCACAGTCACACGTACACTCAGTCACACTCAGTCACACGCACAACTCGTCACACTCACAGTCAGACGCAACTCGTCACATCACAGTCAGACGCCCCCGCAGTCACACGTATAGTCACACGCACAGTCAAACGACACGCTCAGTCACACGCATACGCTCAGTCACACGCATACGCTCAGTCACACGCATACGCTCAGTCACACGCACGCTCAGTCACAGCACGCACACTCCGTCCAACGCACACTCAGTCACCACGCACACTCGTCACACGCACACTCAGTCACACGCACACTCAGTCACACGCACACTCTCAGTCACACGCACACTGTCACACGCGGAATTCACACTTAGTGCAAATAGCTAATACAGGGGATGTGTGCCAAGCACGCGCATTCTAAGTCAAATTTATTTGCGTTTTGTCATTGAGATTGTATTTTGATTTTTAATTAAAACATCACCAACACCAATACAAATACAATTTCTGTGACAAAAGTCAAAGAAGTTTCACTTACTATGCGCGTGCACAGCACACACAGCTTTTTTTTTTACATTTAGCACTTGATCAAAAATCTGCTTTGCTATACAAGTGATTCAAGAATTTCTGTTTAAAAGATTCAATTAATAAGATGCTACCTACAATATTGCGTCTCTGTATTTACTCTGTGAGGAATAGAAGATGTGATTAGAGTAAGGTATACGTCTCTGGTCTTGACAAAACAAATCTGTCATGTTTGGGTCATTTGGAGGGCAAAAGGGTTACGTTCTGATTATTCCTCCAGGATCTCTTTTCTTTGTGATAATTACCAGTGAAAAGTCTTACCTTCACTGTAGTGTCTGCAGTCCAGCATTACTTGCATATTTAGAAACACAAAAGTGAATGCAGTTTAAGAATAAGTATCAATCTCTTTATTAATGTGATGTAATACACTTCAATATTTTAGTATAACACATTCCTACAGAGGCACATGGTCTTCTTGCCTTTCGACCCTTCCGATGTGTGTTGCACCAAGTAGGTCTCCACAAGTTCTACACCTTCTTCTTCTGAGTGTAACGGGCTGGAGCTGTGAACATAAATTCGATCCTGTCATTGATATTCTTCCTTTGTGGCAGGCACATTCCTAAGGGCGTAATGTAAAACCTAGTCGTCCTTTTCTTTTATCTGGTAGTTGCCGGCACCAGAGGAGAAGTGTCAGCAGGTCCTGGAGCCTCCGTATGATGAGATGTTTGCGGCTCATTTAAGGTAAGAATGTGCCAAACTATATCTTCATTATTATGAGGGATTAACACTTTTTTTTCTGTGGGCCCCTCAACACTCCATACTTGGAATTTCAAATAGTTTTTGCTGTTCACACATAATATGCAAAGTGTGGCTATCAGGGGTACCTCTAAAACGAATGGAGGAAAACCCCCAGGTAAAAACACAGCAAAAGGCATGTTCGAAATGGAAGAGGAAAAAGCTTATCACCGCATATACTTTCAGGGTGTGTTACTACAGGAGGGCCCCGGGTATACGGCGGGTTCCGTTCCAGGGGCCCACCGTATAGTGAAAATTGCCGGAAAGTGGATCCGGCGATTTTCAGTTGTTTTGCATGCGCAAATCGGCATTTTTGCCGTTCTGCGCATGCACGACCTAAGGTCTGCGCATGCACGACTTAAGATTCAAGATGGCGGCCCCCTTCTCGGTGCCGCTGTATCGGCGGGGCGCCGAGAAGCGGGGCCCCGTTGTACTTTAGATACATTTTTGGAGTAATTGCTGCCTAAGGCTGCGCTTATAGTGCCGGCGACACGACGTCGCTGGAAAATCAAATAGAGATGACTTCCAGCGATCACGACCAACCCGTCGCTCCATCGCGTCGCGCTTACTATAAGCGCACGCGACGGCGGCAATGCATTTGTTGTCGCCGGCACTAAAAGCGCAGCCTAACTGTTTGTTGAGCAAGTTATCATTTTAACTGAGATTAATATATCCGTTTAAATTTTTTTTTTTTCCTAGGTGTACATATGCTGTTGCAAACCATGACTTTGTCGAGGCGTACAAGTGCCAAACTGTTGTAGTTCAATATCCTTTTTATGCGAAGGAACTAGATACTGAGGACATGTTGAAGGGGCAGTTCCTCCCCCAATACGATCTATTGTGAAAAGTGATCTCCATGTCATGCCCCATAAAGCCGATTACAAACGTTATTTAAAAAAAACAAAAATCTAGCTACTCTTTATTTAATTAAAGTTTTAAAGGGCAAGAAGCCCTCTGTGATCTTTATTCTTTCTCCACAAGGCAACACAGAGTTGTTGTTTTTTTATTGCAGACTACCACGGATCTTATCAGAAAGAATGTCCGGTGACGTTCTTTGTGGTCCACTAATGTCACCAGCCATATTCATTTAGAGGTGGGCTCATTTTTAGGAATATAATATGCCGTTCAATCAATTAGCAATAAAAAGGCTAGAAATTAAAATAGACATCCTACTGTACAGTGTTGTGAGGAAATCTTTTATACAAAAAAAGAATATGCAGGGTGAGCTACCCCTTTAAATACAGAAATCACTAGGCATTTTGATAACGATCTTAACATTAAAGGGAACTGTCTAAATAAAGATGCAGTGCCTGGAATGTCCCTTTTTAGAATTGTTTACTATGCAGTATTCTTATAAATAGAAACTTCTGATACATTTTCACTGTATCTCAGCAGCACATACAGTATGCAAAAATGTAGCAGGCATTGCACCCTTTATCGTGCGCTGTCGCAAGTTTTACTGGACAATTTGCATTATCGAGTAATCTGCAATACAGTTCAATGGAGGCACAATTTGCTACCCGAAACGAACAAATGAGTGCCTTAATGCAGGGGGTTTATAAACGGTGGGGTGGGGGAGGGCGGGCAGCGCTTAAAGAGGCCACATGCTTGTCCACAAGGCATTTCAATTAAATGCTGGGGACAGCGCAAGGCCTATGTACTCTATCCTACCTTGGCTCAGAAGACGCTTTGCTGTGGCGACACGGTGTCACTTGACTTCGCATCCCATGACCCCCCTGCATCATTTGACACTGTAGGAAGGCAGGGGAGGGGGGGGGGGGGGCATGAACATGGGAGGAGAGGTGGCAGGGGGGTGCAGCGCCTGAACTTTGCACCCCCCTGCCTTAATGCACGATGACGGGTGCAATAACGTCTTTTTAGCTGTATGTACATTAATGGGGAGGAATTGAGCAGCAGCGTGCATTGCATGTGGTGGTATTCACATGAAGGTGTGAACCATCAAACCGATGAAGGCCTTAATGAGTGTCCCCTCAGTGTGATGAAGAGGGCGGGCACTCATGGGGACATCATCAGGCTTGTATGGTTTCCGAGTCCCGTAGATTGCACATGCAAAAAGCATTCTCTCCGAGAAACTCAAACCCGTTTGTTAATCCTGATTTTGCACGACGAGATTGTAAAGTGTACTTTTTCTTAACATGTCACATCCTTTTTGAAAACCTTCCAGGCCCATAAAGAAGAAAATTGGTAAGTATGCCGGTGATGTAAGACCAGCTGATAAGAGAATGTCATTTAAAAAAAAACATATAGAGGCACAAACCATTTCAAAATGAATTGGCTTGCTGTAAAGCCATCTTGTTAGAGAAGAGGGAAGCGCCATTAAGATAAATGAAGTTTGAGGCTTCCCTGGAGTTTGAGGCTTCCCTAGGAATACCGCTTCATAGAATAGTACTGAATAATAATAATTGGGAGCACATTCATATCTGACAGGTCTGCAATTCTGCTTTTCACCATTATCTAGCATGCAATGCTGTCACTGTAGCTAGGGATTCTGGGTATTAACATGCAAACGCGTACACAGTATCACCTTTTGTTTCATGTCCATTTTACCGTGTACACTATACGGTGGAGGGTTTTTGTCAGTTGTTTACCTACCATAACTTATTAAATAATAATAAAACTGCAGAGCGAGGGACACTAAATAGTGATTCTCCATTAATGTGTTGTAGTTGAAAGGAAGTCCACAGTAATTTAATTACTCGTCCGAGAATATTTGGGGGCATTTTGTTATTGCCTGTGCTCTTTATTTATTTGTTCTCTGATGATTCGGTTAATATCGCAGAATAGCTTCCACGTATTGATTGAAGTACCATGTTTTTCTGTGCTCTTTACCTTTTCAGGGCCTTGCATATCATGTATGCAATCACACTTGACTTGCGGATATTTGCTAATAATGTAAGTAGCTAAAGAGAAAGGTGTTCTCATTGGGCTGGTAGACCACTACAGTACTTACTTTATTTTGCAACCCAGATATTCGCCATCTCTTTTCTCCAAACATTGGTCAATATTTTAGCAGCAGACCTGCCAAGTCTCACTGATTGGGAATGAGTCTCGCTCATGACAGAGATAATAATTTCAACTTTTTTAAAGCATAAACGCACCAACCTTCCTTCGAGTCACTTTTGGACCGCTCTGTAATGATGCTTAACAGATTTGAAGTTACTTGTGTACAATGCAGTTTGTGAATCCGTTCTCGTGCTGTCTTGAATACGCTCTGGCAAGCAATCCCTTTGCTGCTAGGTGTACAGGAGTCACTCCCCGTAATCTCCTAAACAGAGAGAACCCCTAAGGGTATTTCTCCAAACATGCACACAGCGCACCAGGGATTAGGTAATTCAATATTTAATAAGATCACAATGGATCCTCTGGTTAAAATACCAGCTAAAAACATTAATACAATAAATCAACAAATGTGATCACCAATGGTGAAACAAGTGAACAGTACATGCAACTAATCAAAATAGCATACAACTGTGAATAAGTGAAAAACAATAATACCTTCAACGAGCATTACACTATAAATATAATGCAAATATACACAAAATAAAATACTCGAGTAAAAAAGGGGAGATGATAAACACACATAAATCAGTGAACCATATACAAAATAAATACACAGTGAAAGTGCATAAACAGTGCAAAGGTCACACACATCACTGCTGATACTTCCTGGTAGGGATCTTCCACCTGACGAAGTACCTAGTACGAAACGCGTCATGGTCACGTGAGGCTGGCTGAGCGCGCTTGTCCATTGGTGGAAGATGCCTACCAGGAAGTATCAGCAGTGATGTGTGTGCCGAGGAGTAGCTGCAGTCCGGACCTCTCACATCAGCGGCTCCCTCGATGTCCTGTCTGATTTTCCCTGGTGAGTGCATCTTTCCCCATTAGTGGCCTGTTTTAGAACACTTTATGGTTTTTTATTTAGAGTCATTGGGTTGTCAGTTGTTGTATTGTGTCATTGTGTACACTTGATATAGATCACAATACATGTATGATTTATATTGACCTTTGCACTGTTTATGCACTTTCACTGTGTATTTATTTTGTATATGATTCACTGATTTGTGTGTTTATCATCTCCCCTTTTTTACTCGGGTATTTTATTTTGTGTATATTTGCATTATATTTATAGTGTAATGCACGTTGAAGGTATTATTGTTTTTCACTTATTCACAGTAGTTGTTTGCTATTTTGATTAGTTGCATGTACTGTTCACTTGTTTCACCATTGGTGATCACATTTGTTGATTTATTGTATTAACATTTTTAGCTGGTATTTTAACCAGAGGATCCATTGTGATCGTCTTAAATATTGGATTACCTAATCCCTGGTGCGCTGTGTACTTGTGTACAAAGTCCGACTTATAGTTAACATTAGGGTTTTATTAAGACAGGTTATACCCCCTTGAGTTAATTTATGTATAGCCAATGAGGTAGTGGCATTTTTAGGGGCTATCAAATAGAGGCTGCCTCCTTGTAATCCCACATCCGAGTATCTTTTGCCATTTGTGCAGGTTTTGAATATTAGACCGGTCTTGTCCTATAGACGAGTTTGCAGACTCCTGTTAAGGGAAGGGCTCTATTCGGCATGGAATTGGTCAGCTGCTGAACCGGCATTAGCACTCCCTGCACAATGTGTAGCATGCACACAGGGGAAGGACAGAAGGAAATGAAGTACAGGATAGAAGTGGCATTCAATGTCGGACAATAAAAAGTGCATTATTTATTGTATCCTGTTAGGCTGACCAACAGCTGGTGAAGAAAGGGAAGGGCAAAATAGGGGATATGTTAGAAAAAGCTGCTGAGCTGTTGATGAGCTGCTTCAGAGTATGTGCCAGTGATACGTGAGTTTTTATTTTTCCCCATTTCTTTGTTTTGATGAAAAATATATATATACCCCACAAAACCATGCTCTCCCCAAAACCATGCCCTTCCCACATAGCCACCTGCCCTACAAAGCACCCCCCCCCCCCACAAAAAACTCCTCCCTATTATTAAAAGTTGCCAATCGGCTCCATTTCAAGCTGTGGTACCTCCTACCTGCTAATAGGAGCTGATTTGCAGTAATATGAGCTCCAGGGACCCCTGGTTCTGAGATGCTTACCTTCGAAGATGCCCCCAGTAGCATCCCCTGTTGGGGAAACAAAATGGAGTTTTAAATCTCCCGCAGTATGCAGACCAATAGAAAGCTGCGAATTACACTCAGCCCGTGTACTGCGGGAGATTTAAGAACCAGGAAGTATCGGAGGTAAGTTCTCGGGGGGGTGGGGGGGAAAGGGTGCTCCCAAGACCCCTTGCTTCCCAGCGATCCTAATAAAGGGGGTTATACTTGGTAAACACCTGTCGGCTTTTAAACCTGCCACTGTCCTGAGTTCACATTTGTTCTAGGAGAGACTGCCCTTTTATTCCACTTTAGTTATCCAGACGATAGAAGCGAATGCTATATAATCTAACCGTCCTTAAGCCAGTGCGTTACAGGCCCTTCATAGCAAAGGGGTGAAGTCTGGTTCTGACCCGCGTCAGACACACACACACACACACACACACACACACACACCTTGTGTTTCACTCAAATGCTTTAGTCAAGGAGAATCAATCTGAGGTAATTGTACTGGCGACATTGTTCTTCCCCCAACGGAGTCATAGTTGGGGGGGCTGAGTCCTAGAGGTGTCTTACTGTGCGCTCGTGCCAGTTGGTTAATGATCCTCACAAAATTGTAATATTTTTCTGAAAGATGTAGCCTAAATAATAATAATAAAAAAATTAAAAAAAACTGCAACGATCAAAAGGTTTAGGTCCATATTTGCTAAGCACGTGTCTGCTATACGACACCTTCCAGCTCTGTAAGTAACCCTGTAATCAATTCACGTAAATCGACTCTAAAGTGTCTTCCAGAGCCGGATTGTATCTTATGTCAGAAGACTGCTTAGTGAATATGGGCCGTCATTTCATTTGCAAGTCATTAGACCACTGCTTACCGACATGTGCTTGGGGCCCTGCACCAGGCTATGACCATGTAGTGCATTCTCCCCGGTGCATTGTACTGTGCAACGTTTCCCTCCTTTATTGTTTTATGTATGTGTTTATCTTTTTAACACCAGACGTGCTGCTTTTGAGGACTCCAAGAAGTGGGGGATGTTGTTTCTGGTGAATCAGCTTTTCAAGATTTACTTCAAGGTATTGTGGCAGATGAGCGAACATGTGCGTATTCATTGTGAATCCCCGCCGGAGCTGTGTAAAGTGATGCTTTCTTATTACTGTACTTGCAGATCAGTAAGCTTCACTTATGCAAGCCATTAATCCGAGCCATTGATAGTTCAAATTTCAAGGACGAATACAGCATGGCACAAAGAGTCACCTTCAAGTACTATGTTGGCCGCAAAGCCATGTTTGACAGCGATTTCAAAAAAGGTATGTGGCTAGGAGAGGATAATCGCATCCACGGGCTAATGCATCAATGGAATTGCCATGTATATGCCATTTGTTGGTAGCTTTACTTTGACGTACAAATGCTGCAGAATGTATGAAATCACTTAGAAAAAATCCCAAATAGTTGAAAATGGGGTGATCTTTAGAAATGTGGCAAAATAGAAATGTTACATTATAGAATATTGTGTTCACTCATTTATTTGAACAGCATACCCAGCTTTACATCTCTCTCTCTATTTTAGCTATTGTTCCTTGTGACTATATAATATCAAAAACAGGCTTCTATATTGTCTTAGTATTGGAAGTATGTTATCAAGTTGTGTGTGGTTTTGATTATTTTTTTTTTTTTTTGCTGCTTTAACTTTTTCTTCTCAGCGGGTGCTCGCAAATATGGCTTGTCCACAAACTGAGGTCCGAGGCAATTATAGAAGGCCATTCTCAGAACTTTGCTATAAATATTACAGGAGGGATTTAGCCACCGTGTACTAGGACAAAGTTCTAGTAGCTGAATTAGTGTGAGAAATGCGGTGATCCTATTACAAATCTAAACATCGCTATTCAATACGGTTATTCATTAACCTGCAATAGTGCTGGTCGGGGCACCTATTTACAGTTAACCTCCCCCAAACAACATAACCACATTTTGTGGTAGTTTAGGAAGCTATAAACACCCCAAAGCAGTTTCTCCTTCAATACACTACACTTTGCACGGTTTGCAGATTTTAGACCTGTGAGGAATTTTGTAGGGCTTTTAATATGTTTAAAATGGCAATTCCAGCCAAACAAATTACATTTTTTGTACCTGAACCAGGAGGTCCCCTGGAGCTTATGTTAGTGGTCCCCCGACGTCCGTGGACTTCCCTGGTTCTGTAGCTGCGTGTTCGGGATGAATCGGATGTCCACTGGGCAAATTGGGGAAACAATATGGCTGAAAAGGTCAGGGTTCGCTCATGCGGCACATGTCGGGGATCCACCAATCAGCTCTCGGGGATTGCTGATTTAACATTGAAAAGGAGAAATGAGTGGATGTTGTAGATGTGTTCAAATACATCAAAGGTATAGTGAACTGTGTGATTGACATGTAATCTTTAGCTGCCCTCATCTTCTGTGTAACTATTTCCAAAACAAATTAGCATGGATGTTCATGTAATTATGTTTCCTACACAATTCATCTTATCGTTGTCTCTAGCTGAGGAATACCTGTCGTTTGCTTTTGAGAACTGTCACCGCTCAAGTCAGAAGAACAAGCGTATGATTCTGATTTACTTGCTGCCAGTGAAAATGCTGTTGGTGAGTGGAAAGGAAGCCTGTTTACTGCTCGCTTTCATGGATTGTTTTCTTCAGAGATTTATCGTTACTCTCTTACTGTTTCTTTAAAACTATTTGTAGAGGTTTGGGTGTTGTGCGTTTTTTTTTTTTTTTATAATCTGATTTAATCCTACACGTAGATATTTTTATCTTTATTACTATGACGGTTTGGAACATAAAAAATAAGTACATTTAGAGTGTTCAAAATATACAGAACAGTTTGTGTTGCAGCTAGCTTGTGTTGTGTTATTTAGAATGTGATTTGGCCTGCGCAGGCCTCCGTTAGGGATCAGATATGCATCACACATACGTGACCACTAATTGAGTTTGCCCAGGGTATCCTGCATATACTGAAGTATATGACTTGGTGAAGGATGGAATACTAGACCAATCTCAAATGAGACATGTCTCTCTGCGACAAATTGTGACTACTCTAGCCAGCGTGCACAGACATCTGTTTAGTTTAATGCATGTCAAACAGACGCTCAGTGTTCCCTCTGTTGTGATATGATGGGCATGTACAATGTGCCTACAATTTCACCTGCTAAATCTGTATTTGTATGTGTATATATATATATATATATATATATATATATATATATATATAAAACTGTGTGGCCATGTTACAATACCGCGCAAAGTTGGTTACAGACCATTTTAATGTAATGAGGTTATCTGCCATTTGTAGAAATACATGTGTGCTTCATTTTGCATGAGCGTTGTTTTGGTAACTCTAATATAGGAATTTAATAGTAACACCCGTCTCTGTTTACAGGGCCACATGCCAACTATTCAGCTGCTAAAAAAGTATGACCTGATGCAGTTTGCAGAAGTGACAAAGTCTGTGAGGTATATAGTGCTTTACTAGGCTTCCCTTGACAAGGAAAGATACTGAGTGAGATGTGGGGAGTCACTGATCTGAACCATAGATCAGATAGATATTCTCTAGAACGGCAGTTCAAAACATTGTTTTATTAGTTTCTGTAAGACATATAATGTATAGCTTAATGATCTTGGTAGTGATTTTCTCCCTCTGTTGGTGAAGTACATTTTTATTAAGCAGTCTTCTGCTATATGGAACCTTCTGAAAGACACCTTATAGCAGTGGTGGACAACATGATCTACATCAAGCATAAGAGGGCTGCATCATGTAACTACTCTGTATTCTCTCTCTGTGCTGATCTCTCTCTTTGTGCCGATCTCTTTCCCCCACCCCTCTCTCTCTTTCTCTGTGCTGATCTCCTCTTCCCACACCCTCTCTCTCGCTCTCTGTGCTGATCTCTCTCTTTGTGCTGATTTCTTCTTTCTCGCTGTCCGTCATTCCCCGCTCTGCCTGTAGCTTCACCCCCATTTGAAGCTCTGCCCCTGTGCTCTCGCAACAGGATGAGAGGACGGGCGGAAAGGACCAGGGAGAGTGGAGTTTGGGGGTCACAGGAGAAGTCCATGTGGGCCACCGGTTGCCCATCAGTGCCTTATAACCTGTTCAAAAAGGCTGTAAACTGTCTTCCAGCTTCAGAAGGTGTTTTATAGCAGTAGACGGCTCAGTAAATCGGGGCCTAAATATCAGACGGCTAATTACATTAGCTGACCAAGGTACAGTCTATTATTCTGTTTGTCTTCACAGTGAAGGGAATCTGCTCTTACTGACTGAGGCTCTGACCAAGCATGAGACCTTCTTTATTCGATGTGGCATCTTCTTGATTCTGGAGAAGTTGAAAATCATCACGTATAGAAGCCTTTTTAAGAAAGTGTGAGTTAAGAACTCCTTCACCGACCTCAAAATATCATATGATGTATGATTCAGATGGTCATATTCAGCATCGTTTTACATTAAAACCTGAATTCTTTACTGGTTGAGATATGTTTTGTTAATTAAATAAGTATACGTTAGTGGTTTTGTACAGGAAAGTTCAACGTTTTAAAAGAGCTTCTGTGGTCTTGGAAGATAATGTACAGCAACATGTGAGCATAGTTTTAATGCTGACCTAATGAAATAAATATATATATTTATATTATAATTTTCAACGTCACTGTGCCTGAAGCAGGGGAACTTAGTTCAATCCTGGTGTCAGTCCCTTTATTTCGCTTTGCCTCAGGCATCAAAAACATAGATGGTAAGCTCTATGGGGCAGGGACCCGTGCCTGCAAAACTTCTATTTACAGTGCTGCGTATACAGTCAGCACTATAAAAGTAGGAAAAAACTATTATACTATTCTAACCATTATAGAGCCTTCATTAGGTTGGAAAATGTAATGTTAAATTCCCATGCTAAACCATCATGGCAAATAACCCACAGCTCTGGTTGATCCCTTAAACAAAACCTATGCTAAAACACCCCTTCACTGCTAGCAAATGAATTGCAGTTCCCACTAGCTCCAAAGAAGTACACAAAAATGAATATTTAGAGCAGAAGGCACTTTTATGCTATAATTGTGCTTTCTGTTACTATTTGGTTTGTAAGATGAGGGGCCTAGTACCCTTGTACCCAAGTCATGGAAGAGGCATTCACTTGGTGCTGTGACTTCCATAATTACACGAAAGTAAGGCACCAGCTTATACCAAATAAAATAAGTGTAGTGTGCATTTGTACTGTCCGTATACTATATTCCATATGTCCCCCGCACTCAGGTAAAAAATGTGAAAAAACATAATGATGAATCATTTAGATGATATCTGCTCATACCGAGAAAAAAAATACAAGATAAAAAAAAAAAAAACTACTGACAAGACTACTACAGTGTTAGCAGGAAAGACACATCCTTGAGACACCTGTTTTCCGTGTTATTATCTTTGTTTTGTGTAGTTTAGTCTTGTCAGTAGTTTTTTTTTTTTATCTTGTATTTTCTATGTATGAGCAGTAAAGATCTCCCCCCCTTACCTTGTCTCTGGCGTTTCTGACGTCGCGTTCCCATGGCAACGCAACGTCGTGAAAGAGGCCACGCGTTGCCATGGCGACGCGTCACCAGAAGCCGCCGGAGACGAGGTAAGGGAATTTGCAGAGGCCTCGCTCCCCCTGCATTTAATTTAAATGCTTTGGGGAAGAGCGCGGGGGCTCTGACCCCTGAAATAGAGTATACGGGTAGGTGGTGCTGGCTGTCTCTTTAGATACATTTGTGTTGTCCATATTCTAGGTCTGATAACGATTTGTAATGCATCTGTTTTGGTGAAATCTAAAAGTATATAAGCAAGGCAAATCGGATATACTGACTGGCCAGTTACTTATCGTTATTACAGCTACCTGTGTCAAGTGAGGGTTCATTATGGGAAATTAAAATGTAAGGCTTTGTCTGAAAGGAAAACAAGATTAAAAATGACTAACCCCAGGGTGCAACTGCTCACACAAAAAGGGGTAGCGCTCCTATCCTCAGTAGCAACGAATACATGTGGTATTGATAGAGATGGGTAGTAAAGTGGAAACCCCTCTTAGTAACAATGTTTTGTTTACATATTGATCACAATGCACGGGTTGTCTACTTTGGTGTCGCTCCTGGATGTATTTTAGTATCGGTGTTTCCCTGCTGATTTACAGATACCTGCTGCTGAAAACTCACCAGCTCGCACTTGATGCCTTTCTGGTTGCTCTAAACTTTATGCAAGTGGAAGATGTAGATATTGATGAAGTGCAGTGTATCATAGCGAATCTTATTTACATGGTACGTGCGTTCTCTTTCATCTCCTCTTTATGCTTGGCAGTTACAGTGCAGATCAATGTAGGCACTTAATTTGCGATTAATGAACAGTATACAGAAACTTGATTTGCAAGAAGCAATATGTGACTGATCCTGCTGCTTAGACAAATATACAGTAAACAAGAGATCCTCTTTTGGCGGGGTTATACTTTGTGCATTAAAATGTACACTCCTGTTTCTAGATTGTGCGCGGTCTGAGTAATGTAGCTGGTTGAAGCAAGAGGAAATTCTTCCTGAAACATAGTATAGAATTGTACAAACGGATACGCCAATCTTCTTATTTGCATGTCTACCGTTTAAACATTGCATGGAAATCAGTTAAAAGGGGTGTTTCCTCTTGCCCGATTTTTAGTTTTAATAAATGCAGCAGTCACTTGTTTTTACAGCAATTAAATTATCTAAGCTGCGTATCGAACAGCAAAAAGACTGCCTCCCAGGGTACGCGGTACGCAATATGGCTGCCTGTTTCCAGAGGAAGTGGTGCAGCTTCCTAAATAGTTGCTATAGCAACGCAACTTCAATATATTACAAATCATTAAAAATGCCATAAAGAGTGAAAAAAACTAATTAGGATTTTCAACAAAATTCTACTCTAAAGAATATTTAATGTTTTAGGTCTTTGGATGTGCAAGTGTTAAAAATAGAGACGTGCAACGTTTTAGTTTTTGAGTTGGCAAAAATGAAGCTTTTTTTTGTGTGCATTTTTTTTCTCCAATTTTTAAATCTTATTGTTTTTTAACAGTTCATCGGATTATTTGCAAAATTCGAGATAAATATTTTATTTCCCGGTAGTATTGGTGTTTAGCAAACTGACGTTTTCATGATTTTTTTCCCCAAAAGCCATGTTTCTCTCATCTCTGCTCAGGGATGTGGCGTGTTTTTTTCTCTCTGCCATATTATGTAGCCTAAATCGTTTTTATTCTTGTATTCTATTTTAGGGTCATATTAAAGGCTACATCTCTCATCAGCATCAAAAGCTTGTGGTCAGCAAGCAAAACCCTTTCCCACCACTGTCAACAGTCTAAGTCCAGCCCTGTAAACAGAAAAATGAATGTGATGGCTTATCCAATAGTGGTTGTAAAGTCAGTCCATTAGAAACTGGCGCTACAGTACAACACTGCCTCTGTGTGTCTCTTCATTAAACAACTCTCACAGACCACGAAGGGTGCTGGTGCGCCTTACAAGCCTTGCAATTACCGAAGGTCATTTCAAGGGCAGGGGATACAGTCCTCCAGTATCCTTCACCTGTTTGAAGAAACTGCTTATTTTTACCCCCAGATTGTACATTATTTTTATTATGTATACTTTTGTCAGTTAAATAAAGGAAGTTTTGTTTTCTAAACAGCTAAACGTGTGTGGTATTTTTTTTGTTTTGTTTTTTTTAATTAGGAAACATTTGTCTGTTGCTTTCTGAGGGTTAAAATGAAGTTTCATATGGAAATAAGATATCAATGTCGGTCCAGGACGTTTAATATATATTTATCATACGCGTTCTGTAATATCTGTCCTGTAATATGATGAGGGCAGATTTTCATGGAGGAAAATTCAAATATAAAACAAACTGATTTGAACAAATGTTTGTTACAGTAAGTGACCTTCCAGGTACACTGCACAAATTACAGAATTAACATCTAAAATATTTTTTTTTTAAATAAGCTGTCTTGCATTTTTTTTAATTTTTTTTTACTCATCACAAATGTAAAGTTTGTACCTCCTGAATGTTTTTTTTTAAATGACATTTTGCCACTATTCACTTGTTAACACACATTCCCAGATAGCTCAAATGCCTACATCCACCACATCATGAATATATATTTATGCCAAAATGAGTGCTACTGAGCGTGGCAAATGTATACGTACAACAGAAGACAAAGGGTTTAACTAAACAACCAAGTAATTACTATTATTATTCAAGTATTTAAACTTTATACTCATTACCATATATGTTGTCAATTTGATGTAGCATTGGGCACCAGTGTCTTCTGTTGTATACAATTGCCACGCTCAGTAGCACTCATTTTGGCATAAATATATAATCATGATGTGGTGGATGTAGGAGTTTGAGCTATCTGGGAATGTGTGTTAATTAATTTCTGACTGGTAACAGTCTATGGAGATTAGGTGGCACTTTCACCCAGAGCTCGCCCCTCCCCACCTTTTTTAACTTGGGAGGTTCTGGCAACTTGCTGCAATGGACAGGACTCACAGCTGTCATACAGAGGTAACAGGAAGGGTTCACAGTTTTAGTGTTAGGACCTGCATTTTTGGTTTACCTTGACGTTGGTATGCAGGCTTACGACGCTTTGGCCAAAGGGTTTAACTAAAAAAACAAGTAATTACTATTATTATTCAAGTATTTAAACTTTATACTCATTACCATATATGTTTTGTCAATTTGATGTAGCATTGGGCACTATTCACTTGTCACAGAGTAGTTATAACGTTAAAACAAATGGTGGTAAGTAAATTAATGCAAGTAGAAATTGGCGAAGTCAAACCTGGGAAGTATTATCCTGTTCCAATGGTAAAGTATAAAAAATAGATCAGTCACACCAAATAAATGATTTTAAGAAAAATATTTTACTGATGCATAGTTGAAGCCAATTTTAAATTATGTCTGTTTGATTGTGTAATATGTGATGGGCTTTTAGGTGTAGATCTGTAAAGCTAATGTAGCCCTGGTAAGAAATAAGGCTATATGTCTGTCCTCCTCCTGGTATAAGCCCTGGTAAGGGCAGGCTGCCAGGAGTTATCATGGGTTTCCCCCACCTCAAGCACTGCCCTGAGTGGTGGAGGTAGGTCACCTGACCCTGTGTGGAAGGCAGAGACACAGGGGCAGTACCTGCTGATGTCATGAAGGGCAGGGCTATCCCTATTTAGTGTTAGTCACTGTCAGTCAGGAGTGAGGTCCTGTCTAGTCTAGGAGTTAGAAGTGCATGGAGTGCACAGCTGGAGGAGGAGAACTAGCAGAAATATAGTTAGCTATAGCTGGACCAATTCCTCTCACCCTGTTTAGGGGGTGAGGGAAGAGATAGCCCCACCCTGGGTGCCTTTGGCCTGGGGTGGTGCCAGGGAGAAGAGATACCATCCTGAAGGAGAGCAGTTTGGAGGAGAGAAACAAGCTGCTATTCCTGCACTGAATAAAGAGCTGCTGCTGATTTTAAGTAAAGACTGTGTGAGACTGGAATCTCTCGTCCCTGAGTGGGGGACTCTCTGGAAGGATTCCACCCTACGTTCCTAGGGCTTACCAGAGATGGAGGCATTCACCCCAGTAACCTGTTCCTGTCATCCCCCATACCATCGCGGGAGACAGGCCCTCCTGTTACCTACAGGTATGCACCACCCACAGACACGTATCCAGCCGCTTGTACAGCGTAGGGGGCCCGATCTGCGATTGGCCCCGAGAAGAGGGGCTACACTAATATTAAACCCCTTAGTCTCCGGAGGACTGCATAGCTGATTAAACCGTATAATAGACCATGCATGGTTTTCATCAGTCACTCATATCTGGTTGGGGCAAGAATTGCAAATCCTATGTCGTAGTAATCGGGGCAGAGTTCTAGAACACACAACTGTTTTATCTATCTTAACATAACACACATTTTGATGTGAAAAATATTCAGAGAGTTACAATTGGAGTTTACTATGGAGTACAATACATGACCAGGATGATGGTGTAAGTAGGACTGGTTCTTAATAAAACCAAGAATGGAAAGCCTCCCAAACAGGTTTTGAAACATACTGCAATTAATCCACATCTGGAGTATGTTTAAAAGCTGTGATGGAGCAATGTTTCCAGAGATCGAATGGTAAATGCAAAGCAAAAAACACATCATTGGGCCCCATAATTAATGGAGATAACCAAACAGAAAGGGAAGGGTAACATCAGGATGAGAAGAAACAGATGATGGTAAAGCAATGTAAAGATTGTTAAAGCAATAAAAATGTCACAATTCTATTGCAGTCATCCACATAATGTCCATACTGTCCATACATCTTGTGTGTACTATGGAAGTGTAATTCATGCTTTTCACATATATTTGATTATCTGACATATTTGTTGTGAAGTCTTCATGTAAGGATGATTTTTTTTGTATATTACACGTACACATGGCTATATTTTCTTAAACACACGTGAGGTTTTTTTTTTAGTACGAAAACTACCACTTAATATTCCTTGCAGAAGGAAAGGGCAGTGCTTTGCTTTGCAATTTGTTGAACTTATGTTATTTCATTTATGTAATAATTTTCTTTGTTGTTTCCACTATCCCAAACCAAAACTTGTTACAATGACTTCGTTAGGATATTGAGACTTTAGTTTACATCGGTGATACACGTTTATTACACGAATATACAAAGTACAGGACAGTGTTTCTGCCCTTATCTTTATTCCTTATCACAAATTCACACTGAGTGTAATATATCAAACAGCCGGAGTTAAACAGAAGGAAACAATATATAGTTTAAACAACACCTAATAATAAGATGCCAGAGATTTCTACCATCATTGGTATTTTGCTCAGTCCTGCTCCTGCTTTGAGCTGTGATTTATTATTAGGCTTGAGTGCCAAGCCACAGGCTGCTGTAGGTTAAGCCCAGTGATATCACAGATCTGGAGCAGTTTCACATGTTTGGTACCACAAACACTTAAATGGTGAGAGAAAAATACTTACGGCCAGATTCACCTAAAAGTGCTAGTACACCATAACTTGTATTCCTTTTAATGGGAGTTAAGGTATGCTAAAGCTTAGCCCCTTTAGTAAATCTGGGCCTTGAGGTACAATGTCACTTGTTACGAGGGTTCAGTTAAGTGTGTTTTCATTTTGATGTCTGTCCATCAGTAAAAGGAGATGGTCAATTACTGCCACCAACCTAAATTTCAGTTGTAGACACAATTGAAGAGTAACTTAAGAATAGGTAGTAGTTTGAAGCCTGAGCCTTTTTTTTTTAGATGACAAAATACTGAGTGAAAAGGATTGTATGATAGGTGGAAATTGTTATGAGTGGATAGCAGCTACATGACCATTGTATCTACAGGTTCTTGTAATAACACAAGGATGCTTGTATCCAGTCTATGAAGTTAGACACTTTAGTGTACATGGCTAATTGCCCCTGCATATTGCATCTGTCTGACCAGCTGGCTATTCCAGTGATGAAGTGAGTGCCTTTGTATGGAGTGACATGTGGACCTCCCTCCTCCCCATCACATGTGGAGTTCACACTTGCACAAAACATGTTTCCTGTCATATTAAGGTTGCATTTCATACACTGGCTTGTATCACGCTGCTGAGCATAATGCATCTGAAGTTTGCCATCTTGCTCCTTTCCGCAGCTAAAGAAACTTACAGTCCCAAAGTCCTGTGACATCAAGATCTGCTCAGCGAAATTCCGGGTTGGAATACACACGGGAAGGACAGCTTCATTAAAGACAATGGGTTCTTTTAACTTGATAAGGGCTATGTCATAATCATAGGACTGCTCTTGGAATTTACTATGCATCAGAATTTTATCCACCCAATGAATGGATGTGCTTCTGCTTTCAAATCTTGCGTTCATCTGTCCTGTAAAAAAAAAATCAAAAAGAATGCAATATCAATTCACCTAAAAAAGTGTATGTATATGGGTGTGCAAGGCCAGCCTTTGGCGTTGCGGGGCCCAAGGTGGCACGCTCCAGCTCTCCCCTCTGGTCGGGTGGATGTTGGATCCAGGCGCCAAGAGGAGGAGGGAGCGTGGGGCCACTGAAGGCACGTGGCCCACGGTGGTCGCCTTGTTCTAAGGCCAGCCCTGTAAAACTGTGTGTATACACGTGCGCACGCTCTATGTAAATGGCTAATCCACATGCAGGCCTTTCAAAATTGATGACAAGTAAAGGTTCCCCACCGGGAGAGCGCTTGAGTGAAAACCAGGTTCAGTTAAACAGCATGTCAAACAGAGCGCTCCTACGCGTTTCTCACCCTTCGGTGCGTTGACACTGGTCTCCAAGTTGTCACTGAAGTGAGATCCCGGTGGGAAACCTTTACGTGTCCGATTACCTTCAAAGCATGAGACAGGAAACCGCTGGCTCAAGACGCTGAACTACACCAGCGAGTCCAAGAGGCTGGATACACAGAACTGACGGTCTGAGCAGGCAGTCTGGCACAGGTATGTTTATGTACCAGAAGAGTTTAATGACTGACCTACAGGAGACCTATGTATTATTGCTGACTGTTGTTGATGAAGATATATATATATATATTATATATATATATAATATATTCTCAGTGCCCAGCATCCATAATGGAATCTTAAACTACAAGATGATGTTTGAAATGACCGACTGGCACTGATTTATTTATTTACAGTATATACTTAAAAAAAAAAGGTGTCTGCAGTATAATGCCCCAATCTTTTTTCTTACCATAAGAAGGGATCTATGGCAACATAATAGAAGGGGAAAAGCTGCAGAGATGTACGGGGGCCTCTTTACTAAAGTCCCCAAGCTGACAACCTGGGGAAAACCCAGGGCAAAAGAATTGCACCAAATTTATAAAAGTTAAAAAAACTTTAGTAAATGGGTCCCAGAGAATAACTACTCTATTCGACTTCTATTCTGTAGAAATCTTTCCAATTTGCAATATAGTTGCAGTAGAAATTGTGTATGCACAGGAGGGTAATTTGTGAAAGAAAATATAGTATCATTTGCATGAAGTGTGCATCAAAACATTATTTTTGGTTCCTTACAAAGAGCATCGTGTACTTTGTGCCCAGCAGAGGTACTTTATAAATCTGCACACAAAAGTGAAGCACTTACCTACCGCCACATGAAAGGAAGTCTGGTTTATGCAGTGAGCAGCAGTAAGTACAAAATGTTCGTTTAGAATGGTCCCACCGCAATATTGTTCATTATCCTCATTTACTAAGAGAGCCTGTGTTGTAAAACAGTTTATTATTACTTGTAAATTAATGCAACATATAAACAATCATACCATGCAGCAGACTTTTTGACATGGCCTCTTTCTTCCCACTTAATATTGTAACACCCCTTAGTATACAGTTATGTATACACGCTGCCCCTGGCTGGATATAAGGGGTTAACCTGCTCTGTATACCAAAGTGTCAAATGTATTGATGGACATACCCTCTGGCCAATGACAAATAGCAGAAGAAAGGCATAAGGCCATTGGATCCTTCGGAGCTGAGGTGTTATGGCAACAGGAGTGTGGAGATAGGGAGGAGTGAGTGGGAGTGAGGAAGTGAGAGTCTGTTCGGAGGAGCCTGGTAGATGAGAAAGCAAGATTGCAGAGCCTAAAAGACCAGCAGAATGGCAAGAAGAGAGTGTGAGAACTTGTGCAAGCTGTGATACAAAGCTGCGAGACAAAGCCAGAAAGCGGTTGAGAGATCGTTCCTAAAACACATCAGTACCATTTCTAAGTGCCCTGGGCATGACTCTCCTTGTTCAGTACCATCAAACCATATAACACTACACGAGCTCCAACACTGTGCTGGCACCTACAGTGGCCCTTATATTTAGCACACGGGCTACTGAGACTGAATAAGTGACTCTGTGGGACATTTGCGAAGCGAGGTTTGTTATTATACTGTATGTATATTGCCTTAAATGTTGTCTGTGGTCTCCTGACATTGAAGGTCACTGCATATGATTCCTTTGTTCCGTACCAATAATGTACTATCATTTATAAGATACATTGTCTGACTCCAGCCTGGTTCTTTGCAGCCCTAGTATATACATATCAATACATATAGGGAAATGAAGAGGGTTTGCTTATATATTATATATATCATATATATATATATATATATATATAATATTATATATATATTATAATATATACAATGAGGGTCTGCGCTTGTGTGTGGAAAAACCAGAAATATAGGATATATAAATTGAATTAACTGATTAAAAATCAAAATATATAAACAAATTATTAATAAATCAATATAATGAATACTACTAATAAATCCTGAATAGTGAAATCATCATATACCAAAAGTACACTGTGAATGTCTGATAAAAAAAAGCTAAAACATACAATTATACAAAAATATGTGTGGTGCTGTGAACTTTGCCTTGATCTGCTAATTGCAGATAGTCCTCTAGAGTCCAACAAATAGGTCCAATAATTGGGAGAGTGACGGAGCACTATTAGGATCAACCGCAGCTTCTTAAAAGGGCACCAACGACCTCCCTCACCTGCATAGAAAAATATAAGAAAAAAAAAAAGCGCCAAATCCTAGTGATTACTGTGCAAAAAATCGATATATTTAATTCCCAAAATCTCCAATAAAATGAACTCACAAACATTAAAACAATTAAAAGCATTGTATGAGTAATACTCATGCTCCTAGGACCAGGAAACGCTGCTTTGCTGTTGAAGTCCCTCCGTGGCTCCACTGGAACAGATTGCTGCGTTGAAGAAGTCTGTTAATCAGATGAAACGCGTAGGGAAGGTGTGCAGTGGACTTTTCAACGCTTGCAATTGAACTGCTGAGTATCTATACCGGTCCGGTATTAAGAACGGTTCCCGTGACGTCATCCGCTGGTCCGCGACTTCAACCGTCCCCGGTGGGAACTAAAAAGCAACTGGTTGGTGTGCACCGGGGGAGAGACCATCGTGGAGTGCCTGATTCGTCAGTTCCTGCAGGCAGTGAACAACGGAGGCAGCAATCTGTTCCAGTGGAGCCACGGAGGGACTTCAACAGCAAAGCAGCGTTTCCTGGTCCTAGGAGCATGAGTATTACTCATACAATGCTTTTAATTGTTTTATGTTTGTGAGTTCATTTTTATTGAGATTTTTGGGAATTAAATATATCGATTTTTGCACAGTAATGCACTAGGATTTGGCGCTTTTTTTTCCTTATATATATATATATATATATATATATATATATATATATATATATATTATACTGTGAAGGCCCTGGCGTTAGAAGTGGGGATCTTGGGTTTAGGACAGTCCTTGGCGAAGTGACCCTCTTGATTGCATTTGTAACAGCGATTCTTGCGGTCTGCATTGAAACCACGGTTAGGAGCTGGTCTCCGGGACATCCTAGGTGCAGAGACAGGTGCCACCGAAGGAGGGTCATCTTCAGCACTTTCTGCCTCCTTGGACTTCTGGGCCGTCGACCCTTTGGTATCTTCTTTACGGTGCACCTTAGACTTCTTGGGGGTGTGGAAGTGTAACTGATCCTCCTGTTTCCTTATGTGACTCATCAACTCCATGAAGCTGGGGGGTGTTGCGGCTCGAGGGGCACCTCGCATCATGAGGGAGACGGGGTGTAACGGCACAGAGCCTTTAATGAGCTATTTAAATCTGTACTCATTCACCACTGCGGCCAGGATGATTTTTTTAGAGAGTAACCCCATAAGGAGAGTTGTAGGCGTCGGGCAAAGCGGACAGCTCTTCTCCTTCCTTCTGGCAAAGAGCCCCGAATTGAGCCAACAACTCATCTTTGTCATCCTCGATAATATAGGCTTGGGTGAGGAGTTCAATCATCTCCTGAGCAGTGACTTCTCCCTCGGTTTCGCGATGCATTCACACAAGTTGGGCAGCGGGAGGCCCTAGACACTCGACTATTCTCTGCCACTTTACGGCCTCTGAACAGGACCACTCGAACACGTGTAGGGAATTTTCCTTCCATGCCTCAAATCCTTCCCCGACGGGAGTGGGTGACACTCCGGAGAAGTCTTTGAGTTTGCGGTAGTTCTTGGCCTGGGAAGACATCGCTAGTGCTTCTACCAGTTGGGGCAGATTCACTCCCCACTCAGAGCCCCAGGTGACGGGTAATGAGGCAGACGGTCAGTAACTTGCTCTGGACTAATCCCGTACCTTCTGGGGAAGTAGGAAGGGTGGGGAGTCTCAGCCCCGTGAGGCCCCTCTAGTGTGATTCCCGGACAGAAGGGTACCCTTGATGTAGGTAAACCTGAGGGGATTATTGAATTTATGGCTGGCCTTCATTCTTTCACGGGGTGTAAGATGGGCGTGAGGATTCAGCACGATACGGTACCTGAGACGCGGGTCTCGGGCTGGAAGTTACCAGTGGAGTTGATAGGTCAGAGTATACCAAGGGGCAACCTGTGGGCAGGGCTTCTGGTAGGTACAAGGCGATGGGAGCACCCTCTTCACAGATGTCATTGCCCGACACTGCTAAAACGACCGACAGGGTCCCACCTTCGGCCCATGAGCCAGGCGGCAGCTAGGCCGGGGATTTGTCTTAGGCAGTTGCAGACTTCCCAAGGGGAGGTGTTGGCTGGGATGTCCCTCACCGCGACTACGTGGCTGGGAGATTCATGGAATGTTAATGCCCATTCGTGGACCTCTTGTTTGGACGGTACAAACATATTTGGCTAATTTGCACTACTCTTTCGGGCACCCCAGGTATGAATCTCAGCACTGTCTCCAAATGTATCCCCCTTTCCCCCGTGACTAAGGGAAACCATGCATGCTGCCGTTACCTGTGGCATACGGGAGCCTGGGGTGATTTGTTGTTCTCCTTGATACAGCGCCTCCACTTGGTAGAGATCCTAGCGCAGTAGGATAACCTCTCTCAGGAACCCAATACATACAGTAAATACACACACCAGTAATTAACAATTGTTTTACTGAATATGAACACGGTAATATATACTGTCCCCACAATAACACTATCCCGGTGGAACTCCCAAAGTACTGAGGTGCCTGGACATGTTGCAGCCCAGCGAACCCTCAGCCAAGGCAGCCTGGTCTGGACTAAGACCAGGAAGGTATCGCGTCTACGTGCACCAACGGCCACACACACATCGTGGGTAGCGCTACTCCACACACTCTTTGGGTGGGCCTGGTCTGTGGACACTGGTTGGTTAAGTGTCCAGGCACCTCAGTACTTTGGGGATTCCACCGGGGTGGTGTTATTGTGTGGACAGTATTTTATATTACCGTGTTCGTATTCAGTAAACCAATTGTTATATACTGGTGTGTGTATGTATTGGGTTCCTAAGAGAGGTTATCCTACTGCGTTAGGATCTCTCCCAGGTGGAGGCGCTGCATCAAAGAGAAGGACAAATCACCCCAGACTCCCAGCGGCAGAAGCCTCGGCCTTCTGTGAGCCACAGGTAACGGCAGCACGCGTGGTTTCCCTTAGTCACAGGAGAAAGTGGGGCTGCACGACATTAAATCCTGCCACACTTTTGCAAGTTACCTGAAAGTGCCTACATTCTCTCCCTCTCCCTTCTCTAGAGAGAGAATATATGTAAAAGGGTGGGAGGGTTCAATATGATACTGTTTATCAATATGTAGCACGTGTGTTTCCCCAGATAACACAACATAACAAAACATAATTCTGAATATTAGAATATCACAGTTTTAATAGGATTCAACGTATAGACATATATAGAGAGTCAAGAGGCAGAGTTTTGTGTAGAAGTTATAATGAAAGAGAAAAATTGCCTCTTCTTAAATAATACATTTTTTCTGTTATTGAAGTTGTCTAATGGGATAATTTCATATAGTCTAACTCGACTTGAATGGGTGCATTGAATAACCCCCTGAGGCTCATTTCTTAGTTCCATTCTAAGACATTCTAGTCCTCCCTCTTATACATGTTTCATAAAAAGATCACTTACAGTTCACATCTCCAAGATAATCTGTGAAAGGGATAAGTACCTGCCAAGGACATTCACCAGGTTCACAATATCTTCCCTGGGCAAAAGCAGCATCTGAGAAGGATATGATATTCCCCTCACTTGTATGAGAATTCTCTGTGGTGTCCATCGTTGGAGCTTCTGAGCAAACTGTCTCTCCATCTAAACACTCAGAAGCATTCTTTTTCTCGTAAGGTGGTTTGCGGGACTTATGGCTTTGCGCATGATTTCTTATTATCTTACCACAAGGATATTGTACTGGGGAACAATATGTGAAAAAATAGATCAGTATTTTTTAGTAACGTGTCAGGTCACCTGTTCCAAAAAAATGAAATGCATCACGATCTCTCTGGCTTCTGCTTGTTCAGGAAAAGCACAAACCTTTCCCTTCCTTCCCCTTCTTCGTCGTCTGTCAGTAAGTGATTTTTCCAGAAGAAACATGACAGAGGGATTAGCAGTGCATCTCAAGGATGTTTTTTCTCTGATACTTCGATTATTAAAACTGGTTCATAAAAGTGTGAAAATATGTCTCCCTCCTGACTGCCAAGATCTGAATGATCTATGTTACTTGCATTAGTTTATTTTAGATTTTCCTACGAAAAGAAAAGGCAGGATCCAATTAGGAAAAAACTCCACAAGAATAAATGAACTAAAAAGCCTCAACTACACACCAATATAACTATTCTAATACCAAAACCGCAAAAGAATAAAAATTGTTATACCAAAATAATAGAATACAATTAAATAAACACCTAACCAACAAAACGCTTCAAGAAATATAACCGCTAACCAATCCTAAAATGTAATTAAAACAAGCCATCCAAATATAAAACAATTTAGTCAAAACAATGAACAGAAATAGAAAAAAAAAATCAATTGTAAACAAGCATTTGCCAAAAAATGCATTGCCTGTCACTGTATTTATGTGTACCCTAAAGGGCACAAATGAATACGTTGGCAGTCAATGAGCAATGAAAAACATAGAAAGAAAAAATTACACCCACCAAGGGCCAAATACCACCTTCACCCACCGCTGCTACCCACAATAAACATGGCACTGGTAGTTAACCCTTTCATTGCATTAGTGTTTAGCCGCTAAGGTAATGAAGATGCCTGTAAATGTATTTTTCATGCATCTGATTCATGCCGGGCGCCTCCGATGCTGGTATTAATGTGTATCAGCTTCGGAGACACCCGGCATCAATCCGATTTTTCCAGGCTACTAGAATTGCACAAATCTCAAAACCAGCCGATAAGGGGCTTATCGCGGCTCACTTGAGCACGGAATTGGACATCATGTTCCTTTGCCATGTACAGAAAAGGTACTTCACCATTTTTGTTTTGTTCCAGAAACAAGAGCACCAGTTTAGATGGGTCAATTTGTCTCATCCACTTAGTGCTTTCCTACTCATTCTCCAGCCTTATTGTTTTACGGCTGTTATAGATCCATACTGCAATGGGTATGCCAGGGCTGGATTGACAATGAAAACACATTCAGCTAATGTCCCGCGTCACATACCTGTAGCATTACAGGATTTCTGATCTTCCCGCAGGGCATAGCCTTCTGCACAGGAGCACTGGACATACCCTCTGTCTGTGCTTCTGCAAAACTGCTCACAGTTACCATTATTAAAGGTGCAAGACTCAAACCTTTCTGGGTAAAGAAGCGGGACATCATGTTATAATACAGCAGATGCATAGAAGGGTCTTATTGGTGACATGGACAACCAATTCTTATCGAGCACTTGCATTGTTTTTACGAACCAGTCCAGCTAAAAGACGCCATTCAGCGCAGGAAGACATCTTACAGCCTATTCGAGCCAATGGCTAGAAGGTGTCTTCCAGCGCCAGAGTGTGTCTTATGGCAGAAGACTGCTTAGTAAATATGGCCCTAAATGCAGTTCAGATCACATATCCTAAAGTGCATGATTAAAAGGAGAGAAAGGTGACAACAAGAAATGTTACACTTTATCAATATAATTGTCATATGTGTGCCACTTTAGTCTCAAAAGTCTAGCAATAAAGAGCGCAAAATCCCATGTCACCACATGATAGAGACATACACACAGCCTTAGCAAGCTCAAAACCCAAGAACCCTGCATTGTATGTGTATATATATATATACGTGTCAATTAGAGTCCTACTGGAATTGTGATCCAATGTATACAACACATGACAAAAGAGGTCCAATGCTACTATGTATTTTATCTATTCTTTCTTCATAAGTATGGGTAATTTAGTTCAATACTGTATTTTGGCCAAGAAAGCATAGTAATGTACCACATTATAGAGCATATAGACCTTGTCAGAGGGACAAAACTGCTCCTGACAGGAGTTTACCTTTCATAGTATTAAACCAGCAGTTTAATACATATCCTACATGTGTGTGTTTTTTATTTTTAATAAATCAGTTCTGTATTATGAAAAAATATTTGTAGCATTAATTTTTTTTTTAATGTTTCTAATATAGGAAGTATTTCCAAAGTGACAGCCCCTTCCCCTTCTGATTGGCTCTGGCTCTTGAGCCCCACCGCTCTCTAGCAGTGAACCAATTGTATCTAGTAACTGCCTAGTCACATAATATTCCAGGACTACATTGCCCAAAGTGCCTTGCAAGAACTAAATTAAATAACCTGACCAAGTGATCGATTACAGGAGAACGAATCGATATGCAATTTAGCTAATCACTTGTCAGTGTGCAGATTGTATTGATGTACATATTGAATGGGGGAAAATATATATATATTTAAAAAAAAACGTCAGCTTGAACTGCAGCTTTAATGATATTTCATATTCCATGCAGCTACTTTTAGTACTTACCAGATCTACAGTTTGATGTTTTATGTTCCTCTGGGCATAAACATATGTTTTTATTAATCCCAATCTTACAGTTTATGCCATATGGACAAATGTCATGAGGACACGCTTTTCCTGCTAAAAATATATTAAAAACAAGGAAGATTTTAATAAAAAAAGCCTTGCCGATTTGAATGATACTTCCTGGAAAGCAGCACACTAAGCGTTGCTACGTAATAACACATCTTGCGGCCGTTTTGCTGGAATGGCCTGTAAGATGTCTTCCATTGGTGCCTTGTGGTATAGCACTGCTTAATAAATATGGGCCTACATTTTTAAGTTCCTTTTTTTTCCCCTCATAATGTTGTATTCATGACATACTCTTACATTCAATCAAAATAAGAATGCCAAATTATATTTACCCCATTGTAAGTCCTTACTCCATATACTATGAAACGGTCTGCCCTGCCTGGAGAAATATTTAGTGTCATTGAATGAAGCTGAACTTTTCTGCGGCTCAGGAGTGAAAATAACAAAGGGGCCCTGATACTAACACACAAAATTACAGACACACAAGACTTACAATATTGACATTGAGATCCCTCTTCTTCAACTCCTCAAGGGATCTGAACTAGAATATTCCATTGCCAGTATATATGCCCCGTAGTGATATCACTAATCACTATGGCTACTAAAGGATGGGTTTGGATTCTACAATGTATCTGTACTTCGTGACATCACTAGGCACCTTCTAGAAGGTAGGTGTGGCTAGGTTTCTGCCCAGCAACTCCACAGCTGGGATGGGAGGCTATTACACTGTAGCTACCTATACAGTTAACCCTCTAGGGCCCATTAACCCCTTAAGTAAGTAGAAATCCACATGGGTACTACATAA
Organism: Ascaphus truei; assembly: GCA_036426205.1. Lineage (NCBI taxonomy): Eukaryota > Metazoa > Chordata > Amphibia > Anura > Ascaphidae > Ascaphus > Ascaphus truei. Next base: position 151,289,685 of record CM071569.1, read on the forward strand.
GATAGAAGTGAAAGTGGATCTCCAAATTATTGATCGATCTGTGTTCATGCAGTTGTTGTGGTTGATGGTTGGTCGTAGGGCTGGAACATTCCAACGTTGAAATATCTGATACAATGCAAAAAGTGACATGCAATGTGTGCTCATTTGCATGTCATTACCCAGAATCCCTGGCTGCAGTGGAAGCATTGCATGCTAAGAGATAATGGGGAAAGGCAGGTTGCAGGCCTATCTGAGACATGTGAACGTGCTCACAAGTGGTATTTATATTTGCTATAAACTGTAAAAAAAAAAAAAAAAAAACTGTACATAAGAAGATAATATGACCGTGGCTCTGGGCATCCATTGATATCAGGGGTGGTCTTGATGATATTGTGGGTAGTCGTGGTCCCAGGGAAACTGGGGGCAGTCTCAGTAACAATTAAAATATTAAACAAGTTTGAAGAACAAGTTTGGATGTTTAAAGAAAAGTAATTGTTTAGCCCAAAACTAATTGGGAGTAGACAAAATAATGTAATATCATTACAAAAGTGGGAAAATTATAATGAGCAGTGTTCGACAAACCTATACATTTGCACGCCCCGGGCGAGTGGATTTAACATTGTGGCGAGCTCCTATTGGCCCAAGCAGCACACGTGGGTACTAGGTGGCGAGTAGATTTTTTTGTTCGGCGAGTAGATTTTTTGGTGATTTGTTGACCACTGATAATGAGCATGGTGAGTCAAACATATTGCTAGAAGGTACAACCATAGTTGGACAAAAAAGGTAGTCGACTGATCTCCAGGAGGTATCAGGAGACGTCCTCTTGAGAAATGGTTGTGTGCCTAAAATGTATAGGATTTCTAAGGTGCGTCAGCCTTTGAATTCCTATTTTTTTTCCCGTTCTTCTGATTATTTTTCAGTGTACTTTTTGTACTTTGATTTGTATCTTGCTTTGAATAGAAAATGCTTTCTATTTTTGCAAAGACAGTGTGCATATCCTTTTTATAGGGGGTTTGAGTCCCCTTTCTTAGGAATAACTTAAGTAACTATAGTGATGATCTATTGGGGCATCACGTAGGGCAGCAGTGCGCAAACTGGGGGGCTGAGGGACGCAAGACTGAGTGCGGGGGGCGCGGGGTTTACAGAGGCCCCGCGCGCTTCCCGAAGGCACTTAAATTCAGTGCCTGGGGAGCTGCAGGGCCTCTGTAAACCTCACTTACAACGTGACTTACAACGTGATGTCATGATGCCAGAGCCGAGGTAAGCGGGGGTGAGGAGGTGCACGGAGGAGGGGACCGCAGGCAGGGGGGCGCAGGGAAAAAAGATTGCGCCCCCCTGACGTAGGGCACTGGAGCTCAAGGTCAGTACTCAAGGGCTACTAACAGGCCAGGTTTTTAAGGTAACACATACCTAAACAAGTTGTCTTTGTGGTAATTAATGTTAGGTTAATTGGATTACTATATAATATGTAGGATTTTTTTATTTTTCATAAAAAAGAAACACTTTGAACAGTCATATTGATTTTTATCAACATGACATTCTACATTTGCTTTTACTGTACTTGTTTATTAAAATGAAATTGTAAATAAACGAAAGCCCCTCTCTATACAAACACACCCTGCAGCCCCCCCTCTATACACACAAACTAACACTACACTCTAACTAAACTAAACTAACTCTAACTAAACTAAACTAACACTACAGACTCCATCTGTACACACAAACACACGGTGCTACTATAGTGTGAAGTCTACCGGGAAACTACAATATTAAAACAAAATTGTGAGCTAAATAATTTATTCATTGAACCATATAAACTATAAATATTTTCTAAAACCTTACCATACTTTATTTTATTTGAATCCAATGTTGTTACAATCTACACTTCATACAGCTGCTGCGGCCATTATTCAAACACTTCACGCGGTGTATACTTCGGAATACTCATATCATGGCGCGCGATTTCTTCCAACCGTACCGCCTTAATACACGTGTTGACTCGGGTTTGTGTCGGGTGCATAAAATTGCATTTTTGCGCAGTCTGCAATACCGTCAAGAAACTCAAGTGTGCGATCGCGAATTGTCTAATACTCTGTAGCAATTCAACCTGTCTTTTATTGCCGTACAGTTCTGCAAGTGTGTGTGTAATTGTAATTTGAAGATTAACGTTACGAGTTCATACTGTATAGTGTACATGGGAAAGAAGTCCTTTCTGAAGCTCCTTAGCCATACACAGATTAAAAATATGAGGACACATAACAAAAGTATTTTGTACAAATTAAGTGTTGTATTTGTACAGGATAATAAAGGGAAAAGGAGTAAAACAAAAATACAAAGTTTCTTCTTCTTCCGAATGTAAAAAAAAAATCTGCTCATGCATATACAGTACAGTACAGTATGTCTAATTGGAACCTTGTTGAAACGCATATGCGTGTCATCACATTTAGGCGCATGCGTTTATGTCTCATTGGAACCTTGTTGAAACGCATATGCATGCCATCACATTTAGACGCATGCGTGTATGTCTCATTGGAACCTTGTTGAAACGCATATGCGTGTCATCACATTTAGGCGCATGCGTTTATGTCTCATTGGAACCTTGTTGAAACGCATATGCGTGTCATCACATTTAGGCGCATGCATGTTTGTCTCTTTGGAACCTTGTTGAAAAATTGTTTAAAAACGTTACAAATAAATCATCATCTTTTTTTCGCATTTCCAGCAAAAATTATCAAGATGAGACTGAAAATGTTCATTGCTGACTCCTCTCATTTTCTTAAGAATGTGTGTTAGCATCCAACCATGACCACCCGATCGCTTCAGTATTTGCTCCAGTATCAGGGTCCACGTAATAGTTCTGGTGATTAACCGTAAAATGATGTAACCAATGGCATTTAGATTGTGATAGGTCGTCCATTCATCAGAGTTAATAACCAGAGTCGCATTCCCGCTCAATGATGAGGATCAAAGTATTACTGATGTGCCATTGCATGTAGAAATATCGACAGTCAGATCCTTGCTCGAGACCAAAAACCCAAAGTCCATCAATTCTAGCTCCATGATTCCTGTTATTTTTGTACAGCGGCATCACTATCTTCCATTTGCCATTCAACATTCTCCCACAATGATATTTTCGCCGACCAGCAAATGAAGCTTCGTCAATTTGGATGGGGTTTATCCTCTGTGCCAACCATCTTACCTCTTGTACGATGGGAAATAATGGTTCCACACTTCTCGGCACATATTATGCCAGTCGCTTATAGTATTATACGACTTCCCTGTTAGAGTAACTGCCGTGTTCCTTGGTGTTTCCATGACAAAAACCAACAGCAGCTCTAACATTTTGCATAAGCTCAAATTACAACGTGTTGTATATGTCCGTATAATGGAAAAATGCATTGCCTGTCCGAACAGAACGGGAGGTTTGGCAGCGAAGTATAGGCCTAAATTCTCCATTGCTGCCATGTTTTCTTCTTTCTTGCATTACACTACCACATCGATGACAAGGCCCTGCTGCTTCTGGTGCATCCAGTAGATTGTACTCGCAAAGATATGGTAAAGCAGTTTCTTCTGTCAAGATTAATGTTGTGTAAAATTATTACCGCAGCATTTTAAGTGGTACAGCTACTCCAGCTGAAGCAGAGCACCATCTAGTGGGTTTAGGCCGTGATTATACCTAAAAACACCGGCGGCGGGCGCAGTCAAAAAACTAAATTAAAAAAAACAATTACAGTAAACTTACCTGTAGCGACGTGTGCGCCGCCTGGAGCTGCAGGGCGGACAACTGGTGAGGAGACAGAGCAATTTGTTCTCTGGAGGCGACGGCCACGTCACGTGAGCGGTCAAGCCAATGAGGGTGAACCGCTCACGGCCACGCCTCCCTGTCTCCTCTGTTTCTCTTCTCTGTACGTTCATGATGCCAATCGGTGGCAGCGTGAGAGTAACATCACCAGATCATGCTGCCGCCCGCCCCCATCTGGTATAATCAAGGCCTTAAAGCTAAAGAGCTTAGCACAGCGCCATCTAGTGTAGACAGCACCCACAGTTTGGTAGACCACAGATATCCAGGTAGACCTCACGCTATAGTAGCACTCAAACACACACACTGCAGCTCCCCTCTATACACAGCAAAAGAGAGAGTTTAGGTAATGTCACTGAAGGAGGAACAGTACCTAACTACCCCTAATGGTGCACTCGCATGTGATCCAATAACATAATATGTCAGATGTAACAGGACTAGTTCAGGGACAGGCCTATTGTAAACCAAACAAATCTATCTAAATATTTCTGAAAGTGTTATATGTGTGTCTGGTTGTCCTGTGCCTCAGGCCAATGAGATTGCTCCCTTGGCCGCCCGCCCCCACACACCTCTCATTGGCCTGAGGCGGAACACACACACACACACACACACACACACACACACACACACACACACACACCCACCCCCAAGCTCACACACCGGCGCCGCTACAGTCAGCGGGGGAGCAGCGCGAGCGCCCGGGACACAGCGGGGGAGCGGCCACAACACGCTGCCTCCCGCCTCACATGCACGTGGGAGCGGCCGGACGGGTGAGTAATCGAGCAGGCGGACAGGTACTGTGGTTGCAACGACCGCCTCACAGCCCCCACGCCGCCGTCCTCCCCCCTCCCAACAGCTGCGGCTGCCACGGCCGCCTCACCGTGCCTCACAGGCCCCACGCTGCTGTCCTTCCCCCTCCCTACAGCTGCGGCTGCCACGGCCGCATCACCGTGCCTCACAGGCCCCGCGCTGCTGTCCTTCCCCTTCCCTACAGCTGCGGCTGCCACGGCCGCATCACCGTGCCTCACAGGCCCCGCGCTGCTGTCCTTCCCCTTCCCTACAGCTGCGGCTGCCACGGCCGCATCACCGTGCCTCACAGGCCCCGCGCTGCTGTCCTTCCCCCTCCCTACAGCTGCGGCTGCCACGGCCGCCTCACCGTGCCTCACAGGCCCCGCGCTGCTGTCCTTCCCCCTCCCTACAGCTGCCGCTGCCACGGCCGCCTCACCGTGCCTCACAGGCCCCGCGCTGCTGTCCTTCCCCCTCCCTACAGCTGCGGCTGCCACGGCCGCGTCACCGTGCCTCACAGGCCCCGCGCTGCTGTTCTTCCCCCTCCCTACAGCTGCCGCTGCCACGGCCGCGTCACCGTGCCTCACAGGCCCCGCGCTGCTGTCCTTCCCCCTCCCTACAGCTGCGGCTGCCACGGTCGCCTCACCGCGCCTCACAGGCCCCGCGCTGCTGTCCTCCCCCCTCCCTACAGCTGCGGCTGCCACGGCCGCCTCACCGCGCCTCACACCTGCTGCCTCCGGGGATAGCATGAAGGGGGGGAGGCATGCAGGGGGGGGAGGCATGCAGGGGGGGGGGGAAAGAAGAGATGCAGGGGGGGAAAGATAACACACCCACCCACTCACTCACCCATTCACTCACCCACTCACAAACCCACCCAGTCACTCACCCACCCACCCACTCACTCACCCAGTCACCCATTCACCCAGTCACCCATTCACCCACCCACTCACTCACCCACTCACTCACCCACCCAGTCACTCAGTCACCCACCCACCCACACAGTCACCCACCCACCCAGTCACTCAGTCACTCAGTCAAGTGTCACTCAGTCACCCACCCACTCACTCAGTCCCTCAGTCAACCCACTCAGTCCCTCAGTCAACCCACCCAGTCACTCACCCACCCACTGAGCTCTGAAGGGAGGGGGAATTGGACATGTGAGAGGGGGGGGGGAACGGAGGTGTGAAGGGGGGAAGGGCCGGAGCTGTGAATGGGGGGGGGGGAAGGGGGAACCCAGCTATTAACACGGAGGCCACATTCATGTGCAGGGGGGCCCCGATGCTGTTAACAGGGGAGAAAGGGGAAGGGGGGGAGAGAGGCCAATGGGGGGAGAGAGAGAGGGGAAGCAAAGAAAAAAAGAGAGGGAGGGGGAGCGGAGAGAGGGGGGGAGCGGGAAAATTCAATGCCGGGCAACGCCGGGTATATCAGCTAGTAACATATAAATGCCCCTAATTTATTGACTAAGATGGTTGAATAATGAAAATATTTATTATGGTTAAATACACAGACACACAGACACACAGACGCTTCCGTACATACAAACACACTATGCTTGGCTGGTGCCTCCTGTCCAATCACCTCCCCTGTCTGAGAGCTGCTCTTTGTGTGAGAACTCAAAGCTGATTGATTGAACAACTTGGCAAGGTGCCAAAAATTCTGGGCTTACTGAATGGATAATGCCTGAAATTTCTAACAGTTTAGCCTATAGTAATAATCCCCTCAGAACTGAGCATAACTGGCCAATAATGCCCTGCTTGGGTTAAAGTCCCTTGGCTTGGCTTTGGGCCTTCAACTCTTCAAGCCGGGGCATTATTGGCCAGTAATGCCCTGTTCTTGAGGGATTATTACTTAATTAATTAGAGAAATCTTAAACACCTGGCCTGTTGGTAGCTCTTGAGGACTGAACTTGACCACCCTTGACCTAGAGGACATGAACCTGCATTTTTTCTGTAAATAGGAGTGTAACACCTCTAAACACATCAGGAGACCAAGTCACTAACCAAAAGAATAATGGGAGGAGATTGTTTAAAGTAATCTGGAAAAGAGGAGCAAACAACTCCAACAGATGCAAGAAAAAGTAGAGTCCTTCACTGATAATTAGATAGACACGTGCTGAAGATAATAAAGGTGTATAAGTTTGTGTCTTTGAGGATCGAAGGAAAGACACAATGGTGACCATTATATACAAACTTTATTTCTCCTATAACCTCAAAAAAGAAAAGAAAATATTTTCTTCTTACAAAGCTTTGACCAGACACAAAATAAGTTATGTTGAGTAAAAAAGTAACAAACCCTTCCACTGTACAGTAAATACAAATATCACTTGTGAGCACATTCACATCTCTCAGACAGAAGTATAATGTGTGGTGCTAAGGACTGTATACAGCTATAATGATAATGGTATGAAGATAATGAATCCTATATGTGGTCTGGGATATATTCTTGATTGTAGGGGGGGTACTGGGTGTGGTATCCTAGTTGGTAAACCACCATAGATGGCACTCAAACTGTCCAGGAACCCAAAGGCTAATGATCACCCCAATAAACAGTACCCTAATCCCTTTGTGGAATAATGATATGACCATGTAGCAAGCTAGAAAACTCACGAGTCTGCTGCAGCGTCCACGTTGATCCCACCAGACCTCTGGGTGTGCCTCCGTCCTTGGAGATGGAAGCAGATAAGAGAGAGAAATGGCAGAGCACAACCGGAATCATCCCCCGCCCCCGAGACACGCACCATGGTCACCATGGTAAGGAAGCCCTTTGCTGGCCCTGCGCAAGCGCGTTTTAGCTGGGGTTTTTTTTCCTATCCCTGCTGGCCCAGGATTGCGTGTGGGAGGCGGGGGCTGTGTGTGGGGGCGCGTGTGCGCGCTCTGATGACCCCACACCAGAATCTCATCGCCCAGATTGCAGGGAGGATCCCAGATATGGTTCAGGATTGGTAAACCAATTATTTCTTAGTCTTTAAATATGTTAATGATGATGGGATGTGTATGCCTTGATAAAGTGCTCTGTGTAGCACGAAACATGTTGGTAGGATAATGACTTGCCCTTTTTCCTTTCATGACTATAATTTTTTTATGGATAACGCACTTTCCTCCTAATTTCTTGTTCGGATGATTCCGGTTGTGCTCTGCCACTTCTCTCTCTTATCTGCATACATCTCTCAGACAGGTCTGCAACCTGCTCTCCCCCATTATCTCTTAGTACTCAGTGCTATAAAGCATTTGTATAGTGTATATAGCTTTGGTAATTTCGATGTACCTTTCATGATAAACAAAACAAAGACATGAAATATGCGAATGCTTACCTTGGTACGCTTTCCAGAAGTCGTTCTGTTAAGAGACCGACAAATTTAATTTAATTGCTCAAACAATTAAACTCTTACTGTAACGTTAAAAAAATGTATCTACACATACAGTATTCTGCTTATCATCTTCAAATTGTGTGCTCTTCTCACTTAGGGGATACATTAGATCCTCAATAGCATTTATTTTATTGTTTTTTTTTTTTAATAAATATTTTTTTCCTTTATTGGCGTCTTGCAAGGTACATACATGTGGATAATAAGGTGACATTCACAGCATAACAAGTCATTTTGGAATACAGGCACATGACAGTGAAGTACTCTGAGACACACAATAAACCATTTTTTCCTACTTTCAGTAGTAAAAAGAAAGGGGACGACGAGGGGCGGGTGGATAGTTGGGAACGACATGGGGAAGAAGAGGGGGGGGTGGGGGGGAGGAGGAAGGGATTGTGGCGGGTAGGGCGCTCCGGCCCCCGGGCCCCAGGGGATCAGAATTGGGCCAGGGCTTGCAGCAGTGTTGGAGCCCCAGAGCCTGGCCAGGGTTCCCAGGTTCTATAGAGGCATTCTCTGCTTCACCATGGCTGTCAGTCTCTCCATGTTCATGACCCCGTCTATTCTTTTAATTACCGTTCTCCTGGAAGGGGCCTTTACTTGTTTCCAGGCCGCGGCGATACAGCATCTGGCGGCCGTAAGGATCGCCGAGGTAAGTCTGGCTATGGGGGCGGGGAGGTCTTCAATTGGTCTCCCCAGCACGTACGTCAGAGGGTCCAGGGGGACCTCCAGTCCAAAGTTTCAGTCAAGAGACTCTGGATCCTGGTCCAGAACCTCTGGATCTCTGGGCATGCCCACCAAATATGGGGCATGTCCCCCCTTTGACCACATCCTCTCCAGCACACGTCTGTGGTGCCTGGGAAGATCTGGCTCAGTCTACTCTGGGTTAGGTACCATTGGAATAAGATTTTATAAATATTTTCCTTCGTGATTGAGCAAATTGATGTTTTGGTGGCATCTTCCCAGATATCCTCCCAGTCCTCCAGGTCGATTGGGATGTTTAGATCAGCACTCCATTTTTGCATATATGAGTGTGAGGGGGGGGAGTGGGATGCCTCTAATGTTCTATAAACTTCGGAAATTAAACCTCTCTGGTATTCCCCCTTTAGGCAGAGGGTCTCGAATCTAGTGCATGCTGGGAATTTAAGGTTAGGGGATTGGGCTCCCAGGAAGTGCCTTATCTGAAGGTATTTGAAGATGGGGAGGTCTGGGGAGGAGAACTTATTTTTAAGTTTTTGGAAGGACAGGACCTCATCGCCTTCCAGAAGATCCGCAAGATGGGGGTGAGTTGTGAGGGGGATGAAGCTAGGCCATGTTTCCCTTTAGTTTTTGTCCAAGTAGACCACGTGCACCTCATCGCCCCAAGCTCAAATCTCAGGGGCCACCTTTCCTTGTGGGCCTGGGACCATAGTAAGGCCGAGAGGGGGGTGGGGGCCACGTGGTGGGTTTCTATCTCCAACCAGCAGTTGGAGGTCGGGGGGTTGTTCCAAACCACCGCCTGCCTCAGCTGGGCCGCCTGGTAATATCTCACCACATCCGGGGCCCCCAAGCCCCCTCTCGTCCTCGAGGCCAACAGTACCGATCTCGGCACCCTTGGTCTACGCTGCTTCCATATAAAACGGAGGATATGAGCCTGCGTACTCCGTAGTTCTACTAGCGGGACAGGGACTGGGAGGGTTTGAAAATAGTAAAGTAATCGGGGAAGGACATTCATTTTAGCGGACACAATCCTTCCAAACCAAGAGATCTGGTGGGTATGCCAAGTCTCAAGGTCTCTTTTAATCTGGCGGAAGAGGGGGGGGGGTAGTTAGCTTGATATAGCGAGCTGTATGAGCTCGCTATTTTTATACCTAGGTATTTAATGTGGGAGTTATTCCACTTATACTTGAAGTTGGTTTGCAGGAGTCTGGGAGAGAGATGTTGAGCGTCTCGGACTTGTCCATATTTATTTTATAGTCGGACACTAGACTAAATTGGTCCAACATTTTCTGGAGATTTGGAAGGGAGGTGTGCAGGTCGGTTATGGTCAGAATGGGCTGCTAGTGGCTCTATTGATAGGGCAAATAGTAGAGGGGATAGGGGGCAACCTTGCCTGGTTCCATTTTTGATTGATATTGGATTGGAGAGCCCTCCCGGGAGTTTTAAGAGGACTGTAGGGTTGTTATAGAGGGCTCGCACCCCCTCTAGGAATGGCCCCGAGAAGCCAAATCGAAGCATAGTTTGGTCAAGAAAGGACCATTTGATTCAGTCAAATGCCTTTTCGGCATCAAGGCTCAGGATCATGGCCTGAGACTTATTGAGGTGAACGTGGTCTATAATGTTGATAATTTTGCGGGTGTTGTCAGAGGCCTGTCTAACCTGACACAAAGCCCATCTGGTCTATATGAATCAATCTGGGGAGAATAGGGTTCAGTCTGTTTGCTAGGATCTTGCTGAAAAGCTTGAGGTCTGTGTTGAGTAGAGAGATCGGTCTATAACTACCGCATTGTAGCGGGTCTCTACCTTCCTTGTGGATGATGGCAAGGTTGGCGGCGCGAATGTTGTGCCTGGGATTGGCTCCCCATCCCAAGAAGGAATTGAACACGTCCAACAGGTAAGGGGAAGGGAATGCTGACAAACTTTTAATAGTACCATTAGAAAACCCGTGGGCCTGGTGTCTTAGCTATTTTAGCGAGGAAATGGCTTGGGACAGTCTTCTCTTCTTGGGTTTATTTCTGATTAAGAGAACCCAGTGTCTTCCGCTGAAAGGGATGGGAGGTGCATTGGGTGTAAGTGATCTGTCGGCTATTTTGGGCACTGTCCTCGGTCCTGGCCGGAGGGGGGTGAGGTTGTATAGTTTCTTTGTAGAACTCATGGCGATTCCTGCGCAATTTCCTTCTCGTTATTTGTTATCTGCCCGTTTCTGGTGCGGATTTTGTGGATCTGGCTTTGGTCTTTACGCCTCTAATCTTCGGGCCAGAGTTTATCTGCTTTATTGCCCCTATCGTAGAACTTCTTGGTAAGTCCATTTCATTCAGCGCTCTCTCTACCTGCTCTCAAGCTGCAGTACTTTGAGTTCAGTTCTTGTACCTTATCTAGGGTTCTGACACTTTTTTTCAAAGGGGACTGTTTATATTGGAGTTTCTAGGGCCAATAATCTTTTTTCAGTGAGTTCTTTTTGGCGCTTTGTTGAGTTTGCGTTTTTTTCTTATAAGAAGGCTAGAGAGATGAGGTCTCCTCTAATGGTAGCTTTGTTGCGCTTCCCAGCATTTCTGCTGCCGTACAAGAACTGAAACCGTTTTATTTATTTGAAAAAAGTGTTTAGTTTTTGTTTGATTGTTTTGACCACCCTGGGGTCATTAAGAGCGAGTCGTTCAGTTTCCACTTGTACACAGAGGTTTTGACAAACGGCAGAGAGAGGGTGAGTTCGATAGGGGCGTGTGTCTGACCAGGTAATTTGGCCTATGTTGGAGTGGGAGATGTCTCTGGACAACTATTGGTACCTTAGAAAGTAGTCAATCGCCAAGTAAACTGATGGGAGGTGGCTGAGAGACACGTGTAGTCCCTCTATGTCCCACGTGCTGGGTCCTCAAAATCTGACAGGGATATTTTTTTCCGGATTTTCCCGAAACTTTTTGCCTTTTTCTGTACCTGAGCAAGTGTTGGGTGTCGCGGGCTGAGTTGGTTTGTCTTGTGTCTGGGCAAAGGACCCATGTTGGCATCTCCACTAGCAGTAGCGAGAGAGCACCGATTGATCTAATGAGCCAAGTAGATCTGGAGGAATTGGGTATTGTTATCATTAGGGCGTATATATTCAGAATGGAGATGGTGATTCCTGATATTGTACCTTGAGATCACAATATGCTACCTTCTGGGTCTTTGGTAACCCTTGGTTTGGGGCAAGGGGATGTTATTCTTGTATCAGTATGGCAACACCACTTCGTTTCTTGCTGGGGGATGATGTCGAACAAAACCCTTGGGGGCGAAGTGTGTTTGAATGTGTTAGGTGAATCTGGGGTATTGCTGTGTTTTCCTGTATGCAATTATGTCGCCTTGTTTTTTTTAGTTCTTGTTGAGCCACCCTGCGTTTTCTAACAGAATTGAGGCCTTAACCTTTAATGGGAGGGTGGAAGGAAAAGGGGGGAGTGAGAGGGGAAAGGGGAGTGATAACAGATCCTATGACATTTGTATGTCATTTTTGTGTTTTTTTTATCTCCTATCTTCTTCTTTCCATTCTTTCTGCCTCCTATCTTTTTTGATTTCTCTTTTCCCCCCTTTTCCTGTCCACCACCCATCCCTCTCCAGGCCGATACAGGGCCTAAACAGGGCTCCGAAAGCAGATGGCCGGCTAATCAGCTGGTCAACGAGGGACACCCATCTGCATTCTGGGAGCCTTGGTCCTCTGTCTTTCTGCGTGGACAGTATTTGCCTTTAGTGTACATAATTCAGATAAAAACCAATCTTTTTTCTTGTCTTGAAAGTAGGGGTTTGCTAGACGTTTCAGTAGGGCTGCCCTTTGGGATCGGGTATGGGAGGGGTGTTCGTTGGTTTTTTTTCCCATTCCTTTTCCTTTTTTCCTATTTTTTTTTCCTTTCTCTATTCTGTTAGTACAGGACCTACACCGATTCAGACTTAGTCCACTTTTTTTCCCGTTGGCGCTTTTTTTTTTTTTCTTTTTGTTCCTCCTTTCTTTCTTTCCTCCTTGCACCCTCCTTTCAACCATGTCATTCCAGCACTAAGCCCTCTGCATTCCCCCCTGCTCTACAACATAGGTTTCTAGTTCGTACGCTCCTCCCTTAGACAGTGGATAGCGAATGCAATCCTTTCCATTCTCTTAACAAACCCGGAGGTGGAGCAAATCCTTACGATCATTCCTTCTTCCTCCGACCCACCTACTCCTCAATCCCACCTTCTTACAAACAGGAACCGTCCTCAGGTCTCTACAATTCCCTGGCTCGTCTTCTCGCTTGGGCCTGATTTTTCGATCTTTCCTGTGCCATCCGAGCTCAACGACACTCTTACATAAAACTTTCGTTTTGGCCTGCTGCGCGGTTGTTAGCATAGGACACCATCAAGGAATACAGTCAATATGAGGAGCTGTCCTTTTGTCTGAATCCCGGTAGGTGATTAGCGAGTGTTTCTAGGGGGTCTTTGGGGTGGTTGAGGTTTGGGTGGGTGTCCACGAAGGGCAGGTGTGTTACCTTTGGTCGGCTCTTTTAGATGTCTCCTGTGTGGGGTTGGTCCTGTTTGGAGATGGGTAGACAGGTTTTATTGGCCTTGACTTGATGGGGTACGTGTTCATGAGGACTGGATAGGGGAGCGGAGGAGAGAGGGCCGGCGGCTGATAGTCAGGGGGGTGGGCAGCTCGCTGAGGTGCTGCTGGGCGTTCTGTCGAGTCCCTGGGGACGCATACTTCCCATGCGCGGCCACTCTTTAGTGTTCCCCCGGAAGCCTCTAGCTGAGAGCGAACTCTAATCTGCTGTGTAGCTTTTGTGAGGGCGCAGGCATGGAAGCTCGAGCGTCGTGGGGAGTCTACACTAGGGAGGGGGTCTGCATTGACTCAGTGCATGCTTGGAAGTCGTGGGCTGCTCTGTGAGGTACCTCTTTTGTCTTGATCAGCTTTTATCCGCTGGGGGAGTGCATGTTCTAGGGGGGGGGTTAGAAAAACCGCTCAGTCACGGATTTTGTGGCTGGTCCAGCCTCACCGGAGCTCCGGGCTGGGGTTTGCTGTCAGGGATCCGACCTCAACTGGACAGGGGGGGGTTTTCCTGCGTGTGGTTGGGGGTGATCGCATACGCGTTTGCGACGCTGCAGAAAACGGTCGCTACTCTGTGCTTCCATCTCTTTCGGGGCTGAGATTAGTGGAAGTTGGCGCCCGTTTTGCGGTAGCACCACACATCTTGAAGGGAAACCCCCAGCGATATTTGACTCCCGGTCGAGAAGGTAGTTGGTAAGAGAGCTTCAGCTCCCATATCTCTTCATCATTTGGTTCTGGACAGGTATTTTTTTTTCTTTTGTTAGCAACTGTTTGCTGGGTGCTGCGTCGTCCAGCTTGTCTATGCTGACGTTGGCACCCTGGGCATTCATGTACTCGCTCCTTGGTGGTTTATACTCATGTAGCCTTACTATTACGTTCCCCTATTGCGGAGTGTTTGGTCGCTAATGTTGGGCATCGGGCAAGGGCACGGGGGGCGCGAGCCATAAGGAGCTCCTTCGACTCAGCATGAGCATGGAACACGTTCGGAGCGGAAAACTCTCGGCGGGAGAAGGCTTGGCAGGTCCTCCGTGGGAGAATTGCCTTCAGGTATTTGTTTTGAGTGCGTTGTTCTGCCTCCTTCGCGGTTTTCAAGGTCCTCCAGAGTGTTCGGAGGGTCCCTGATTGCTTCGCCGCATCTTTCAAACTTTTCTGGGGTTACAGGACTTGGAGTGATGGCCCCCTCGTCTTTGACCTCCCAGCTCATCTTGCTCCCAGAGATGCTCCCAGGTCTGCTCTGAGGCTTTGCAGGGGGGGGGCGTGGGGGTGCCTTCTGTGTGTCTCTGCCTCTTGCGCACAACCACTCTTCTCCCTCTATTTTGAGATCAAGGAGTTCAACAAAATACCTTTATTGAGGGAGGGGGGGGGGGGGGGTGGGGTTCCGAGGCAAGGCTCTTGAAGCTGCGTAGGCTCCGGCTCCTCGGCCATCTTGGGAGCAATGCCCGGTTCGGTGTTTCAGCCCTGGCAAGGCGCGGCGCGGGGGCAAAGGCACTTTGCGACGGGTTGTTCTGGCTCTTTTTGACTTAGCTGCACATCTCGCCGTGTGTTGGTACATATATGAGTGAGTTGAAGATTGGGCGGTTTGCTTGTGGGGGGATTGGCTCTTCTGCTTATTTTCTGAGGTGTCGGGGCTCTCGCCTTAGTCAGCCCCATCGTGTGACGTCCACCGGAAGTCTCCTATGTTAATGTTTAACATCTCTGCATCTTTACAGCAGTGTACTAGAATCTATCTTAATACTAAACGCTTTTATTTGTCACACTCTCATTAGTCGAGTCACTGTTTTATGTTTTTAACCACAGTGGGTTAGAATGCCAGTGTGTCCGGATTGAAGCCGGACCAGCCCCCGGGGGGGTGGGTATGGTTACTTCTGTCGTGTTTCGGTAAAAAATATGAGAGATAATACAGGCCATTGTATGTGTGCATGGGGGGAGGGGGGAGGGGGACATGCATGTGTGCATGGGGAAGGGGGGACATGTATGTGTGCGTGGGGAGGGGAGGACGGATGTAATGTGGGTGGGGAGAATGTATGCTGTGACGGAGGGCGAATTGGGATGTGTGCTGGGGGGGGACGGACATGTCATTGTTGTGGGGGGGGGGGGGGGAGTGAATGTATGTGTCCAGTATTATGTTTTTCTGCGACTAGTAACGTAACCGAACCGCAGGAATTTCCCCTAGAAGAGAGAAGGCAGGGCTCTGCTGCTAGTGCTAGAGGGCCTGGGCAGCTTCTCCTCCTCCAATCCTGATTGGCTTCTGCTGTGTAATGCAGCCAATCCGGAGGAGGTGGGGCAGGAGTCCTGTGAGTGGGGCCAAAAGAGCAGAAGGAAACGCACGTAGCCAGAGAGGTGAGGCTTTGGCTTGTCTCCTGTGTGTGTGTGTTGTGTGTTGTGGTGTTTGTGTGTTGTGTGTGTGTGTGTCTCTCTGGCTGTCCTTTGGGGAGTGATATGACAGGAGGGAGGGGGGAATGGTCGAGGATGAATGTATGGGGGATGAAGATGATGAAGGGAGTTGGTGGATTAGAGAGGATGGAGGGTATGGGGTAGAGTGGAGAAGGGAGGGGGGATGAGAGGAGTATGAGGGATGGGTGAGTGGATCAAGGAGTGGGAGGTAGAGAATATAAGGGAGGGAGGTGATAATGCATAGATATGGAAGGTGAGGGGGTGAGAGGATAGGGTCGGGGAGAGAGAGGATGAATGGAGGGAGGGGGGTGAGAGAGGATGACTGGTAGGGGGTTATATGGATGAAGGGAGGGGGACGCATAGGATGACGGAGGTTGGTTGCAGATTAGTCGTCTTTCATTTTTTTCTCGCGGGTGCCTATTCTTGCTTTCTTTGGTTTCTCTCTGTTTCCTTTCTTTCTGATTTGCTCTTCTTCCTTTGCTGTTGTTTCGTCTGTTACTGCCGTCCGTTGGTTCGCGTACCTTCCTTGCCTGGTCGTTCGCTCGCTGCCTGCTGTGTTGTGTTCGCTCTGCTTCCTTTCCTTTTTTTTTTCCTCTCTCTCTGTCCCTTCGTTTTTTTTCTGCTCGTCCTTCCGGGCTTTTTCCCGTCTGCGGGCGGTGTGGGTCCGCGCTCCCCCTGTCGGTGGTGCGCGGCTTCCTTGCTGTGGCGGGTGCGCTCTGCCGGGGCCTGTTATTGCTCGGCTGCCGGGCGTGGTGCGTGCTGCCGCTGCCTGGCCGGGCACTAGTGTACGCGCGCTCGCTGGGCGGCTGCAGCGCGGCCTGTCCTGCTGGGTCTGCGCTCGGCTTCCGGGCCGGGGGTGCCCTGCCGGGCGGGGGTTGCGCGCTGCGGGGCGGCTGCGCGCGCGCTTGCCGGGGTGGGGCGCGGCGGCCGTGCAGGGGTGTCTGCCGCGCTGCCGGGCCGTGCTGGGGCTGCGCGGCTGCCGGCGGGGGGCTACGCGCGGCTGCCTGGCCGCGGTCTGCTCGCGGCTGCCTCCGCGTGGGGCTGCTCCGCGGATCTTGCTCCGGGGCTCTGGGTGCGCGCGCGCTGCCGGGCGGGCTGCCGCGCAGGTTTCCGGGCTCGGGCTTGCGCGCAGGCTGCCGGGCCCGTGGATCTGCGACGCAGAGCTTTCTGACGTTTTGCCGCGGCTGCCGGCCCGCGCTGCGCGCGCTCCGGGCGGTGGGTGCTCCGTCATGCCGTCGGGCGGGGGCTGCGCGCTGCTGCCCGGGTCGGCGTGCTTCTCCTCGCTGCCTCGTCGGGTGCTTCTCTTGCTTCCTTCTGTGGGGCTTCTCGCGTCTGCCGCGCGGTGGGCTGTCGCTCTCCTTCCTCCTTTTTGCTGCATCGCTTCTTCCGCTCGGTTTTCTGCGCGCTGCTCCCGCGCGGGGGGCTGCGAGCGGCTTCCGCCGGGGGGGGTTCCCCGCGGCATGCCGGGCGGGGCTTCCGCGCGCTGCCGGGCGGGGGCTGGCGCGTCTGCGGGCTGGCGGGCTGCTCGCGGCTTCCCCGCGGGGGCTGCGCCTCGTGGTTGCCGGGCTCGGGTGCTCGGCTGCCGGCGGGCTGCGCTCCGTTGCCGGGCTCGGAATCTGCCGCGGACTGCCGGCGGCATTGGCTGCGCGCGGCTGTGCGGTGGTGCTTTCGTCTTCCGGTCCGGGGCTGCCCGCAGCGGCTGCCGGTCCGGTTTGCGCGTTTCCCTTTGCCGGTTGTCTTCATCGCGGCTGCCTTGCGATGTTGCTTCGCTCGTCGTCCTTGACTTGGGCTGCGCGTCGCTGCCGCGCGGTATGGTGGCTTCTCGCGTCTTCCGCCGGGGGGCTGCGCGCGGCTGCCGGGCCGGGTTGCGCTCGGCTGCCCGTGGGTGATGCCGTGGCTGCCCCGGCGTGGGTGCTGCGCGGGCCTTCCGCGCGTGGGGTTCGCTGCGGCTGCCGGGGCGCTTCTCTGGCTGCCGGGGGGGGGGCCTAGCGGGCGCCTGCCGGGCGGGGGCTGCGCGCGGCTGCTCTTGGCTCGCACTAGCTGCCGGCGAGGATTGCCGTCGTTGCTCACCATGAGGGCTGTGCTTTGACGGCCGCAGTGTGGAGGTGATGAAATAATCTGACCATAGCGTATTGTTGGGGGCTAAAGCACTCCAACAGGCACAATGAGTGACAGAGCTATTACGAAAAGAAAATGCTCCGGGGAAGGGCGCTCCCTGCCAGATCGCCTCCCCAGAGGGATTGACAACCAGGAATTGAAAGGTGAATTGGGAAGTGCGGGGACGTTAGAAAATTACAAACCGCAGGGTCATTGGAGATAAGAAACATTCCCCCCCAACGAGATTCCGCCGCGCGTCGCACCTTCACCATTTGTCATTATTTTTGGACAGCCACCTGCAACCCTACGTGGGTGTACAACCATTGCTTACTGCAGGACCCTCTGGAATGAAAGCGCTACATCTGATAAGTGACACCATCTGCCCCTGTGAAGTACCTTTTCAGACCGGTTCTAGGGACTCAGATTAATTGACCAGTTTAAGCTATTCATTAAAACCATAGAATATATGTAGATAATTATGTTTGAATATCTTATGACTTAACAGCTAACACTGTCTTTTAATAGCAAACTCATACTATTAGTAGATACTTTAATGTATTAAACTTTGAGGTGTTTGCATTCAGACATTGATTTCCCATCAATCCTTACAATAAATAAGAAGCATGATAGAGAAGAAATAAGCTTATGATACTGTTAATACTCCTCTCTTTGTTACATGTCTGGGAAACAAAACCACTGACATTTTCTGTCATTAAATACATATATTTTTCCATATGGTTTATGTGTAAAAGGTCTCCCTTTCCTGTTTTGCTAGACTATTACAGCCGATCCTTATGAAATACTATGTCCTGGAGCATGGCATTTCTCCCTGCCTTGTGACTCCTTGCACTGCTCGTGTAACATGCAACAATGTATTTCCCCATTGCTCCAGCCTGTTGCCTTTAGTTTTCCCTGGCTGAGTGTATGATCCAGGACAAACGCCGGCTGTTGGTTTCTCCCTACCCCCTTTCCAGGTCTTATCCCCTTCCTCTTTCAACCAGCACCTTCATTAACTGTCATGTCTCCCATCATCTCCTGGTAAAGTTTAATATCTTTTACCTTTCCCTAGTAATCGCACCTA
The DNA here is from genome assembly GCA_036426205.1 of Ascaphus truei. Lineage (NCBI taxonomy): Eukaryota > Metazoa > Chordata > Amphibia > Anura > Ascaphidae > Ascaphus > Ascaphus truei. The sequence goes on from CM071569.1 coordinate 151,308,418, forward strand.
TTCAGTCCATCCCCCCTCACCTCCCTTTTATTGCACGTTCTGTTATTGCTCAATAAACTCTTACAGAAGAAACAAAAGGTTTGTGTGATAAAGGGGAACGAGTTACGCTACCTGTCTCTACCACTAGGCTCTAGCAGCGTTCAGGAAGACAGAATAACATAGCTTGCCTGTTTGGCTAACAATGAGTACTCTCTTTAGTACTATGCAAGCGTTAGCCGGGAGATCCGCTTACTTTTCTTTGTAGCTTTCAAAACAGCCTGTGATTTATTTTGAGAAAAAAAACAAAAAAAAACCTGAACTGAACAACCCGTCCTGCTGACACTTTGCTAATTGGCATCCATAAGTACAACCGAATACTGCACATTCCGCTGCAGATCTAATAACAGGCAAAGTTTCTCTTTTTATAGCTTTTTTTCCCCCTGAAAAGTGCCATTATCCTGCCCTTTCACGTGTCAAAACGTATCATGCATTGTGTAATCTGACGGAGGATATTGAAAAATATGTTGTAGAATATCACCCCTTACGGTCACTGATGGTCTTCAACAGCTCATCTTGCTTCTTCATAGACGCAGACTTCTTTAAAAAGCATTTCAGATTTTAGGCCTGCTTGCCAGATGTCCCCCTTAAACATTCTCCACAGAAGGAGGGTAGATACGTTTGGTCCTCAGAACTTTGTTTGCATTTTCCGATTTCAAAAATACTACAATAAAGTTAAACAAAATGTTGTTTTGTCAGTTAGGGGAGACAAAATGGGCCACTTGTGTTCTTATGTATGTCAAGTAATTTGCAGGAAATATAAGGGAATTTGGAGGGGGGGGGGGGGGCAAATAAACACGTCAGCAAGCACACGCTGGAGAGCAGGAGCACTGCCCCATATATTGATTTATTTAATTTTGCAAAGGCTTTGATATGTGCCACACAAAAAGGTTAATGTACTAAATTAAGATCTCTGGTTTTGGGTGCAAATCTTTTGCCCTTAAAATGAGGTGGAAAGATAGTTTTGCGGAATTTCCTGAGCTTTCCTTTGAAATCCGTTTCCGGCGTGTAAAAATCTGTCGCGAATTGTTCACTTTCAAACCGTGGCAAATGAATCCAAAACTCTCCGTTGATACAATCCGCTGTGAATTTTAGGAATCTGCGAATTCCGCAATCACGCTGGAGGATTTTACCAATTGGTTGCTCAGTCCGCAGATTGGATTCTTCTTTCTCATCAGTGGTCTTCTGGATCTCTCTGCGGATTGATTGGTGAAATCCTCCTGGGATTGCATTGGCAGTGAAACGGAAAAAATCCGGGGGCGAAAGACAAATCTCCCTTTTTCAGCCTGATTCGCGAAATCTGTGGACCAAAGAAACCGACTGATCGAGGGCAGAATCCAAAATCCGCAAAACATATTTTGCCCATGTCTATAGTAAGAAGAAGTTGTCATAAATTAAACATATTCAGATTAGGCTAGATTTGTACGTAGGCACAAGTGAATGGAGTACTCCTTGATAAAGTCTAATCCAGCGTGAAACGCGTGGAGGACTTTTCTTTGTCTATTTTTGTCATTTATCTATGCCCCAATAAAGCCTTTTTGTATTTTCCATACAAAGGTATCTCGTTTTTCGTTACCAATTTGGCTAAGATTGTCCGTTCAACATTTGAGTGCTCTGAACACACCCCATTCACTTGCTGCTACTTCCTTCACTTCGGAAGCACCTACGGGGGGGGGGGGGGGACGAGGGAGGAGGCATCGTGCACTCGATACAATACAGCGGGACGTGCGGTCTGTCGCACATTACTCAAACCAGGCGGACTTGCACTGAGATAAGAAGGAGTTCCCTTACCTCTAGATCCCTTTACCTAGTCCCCCTTAGGGTGTTCCCCTGTTTATCTGGTACTGTGAGAGCTGATTTTGTGTCAATAGGATTCCGGTCGCAAGATCCGTGATTAGATTTGTCCAGGATACCCTTCACTCTCTGACATATTTCAAAGGCACCTCCCCACTCCCCCCAATTTCCATGGACTCTTTACTAATTCATTTATTTTGACACCCAACTTGAGCGCACAAACAGCTGCACTGTACCCTAAGTTGAAGTACCGGCCCTCTGATTTTAACTTGTTTATTAATGACCTTGAGTTAGGCATATAAAGTATCTATCTTTTTCTGATGACATAACATTATGTAACGGGTTGTGAAATAAGTGCCAGCATATTCTTACCTGAAAAGACTTCGATAAACTGGAAGCCAGGCAGGTAGATGGAGGTGAGACATATACAGATACATGTAAGGTTATGCATTTGGGAAACACCAAAAATCACCAGGCTCCCTGCGAGTGTTTCAGATAGGAGAGATACTGCAGTATAGTGAATGCAAAATAAAGAATGAAATGATATACAACCAGTGCAGTTTGCAGCTCGACCTTCAGTGATCTTCCTATTGATCCTTATATAGTGCATGTCCAGAAGTCAGGGAGCGCGGCGGAACCAGGATAACATATGAGGAGAAAAAACATAACACAAATGATAGTGCAATCTGTAGGGTAAAGAATATTCCAACTGGGAAATGGGGACTGCACAGTGGATAGAAAAAAATATAGACAGATAGCCACTGCTATAGTCCTATGGGGTAAGAGGCTGGAATATGATCAGTGTATCACATGACACAGTGGTTTAAATAAAAAATGGCCACACAAATGTAGAAAATGATTAAAAAAAAAAAGAAGGGTTAGTAAAATTGACATCAGGAGCACACGGATGCAGTGGGAACTTACATCAAGCCCAGAATCAGGCAATGGAAATAGAGCTTAGTCTGTGTCCATTGTGGGAGATGTAACCTGTATGCGTAGTAACTGCTGCAGGGGAGTCAGGCTGCGCCGCGCTTCCTCCACTGTCACCTCCGCAGACTTCCGGTTAGATTCTCTCCACCATTGATTCGGCACCACGTGACTGCGTCACACTGCGGCAAAGCAAGCTGCTATAAAACAGAACCAGAGACTCAAGCAAGTAGACTCTTCGCGTTGCTATCAGCTTCATCAGGAGTCTGTGGTGCCTGTGTGTGCTGGCCTGCTTGATATACAGAGCACAGCCAATCGGAGTCAAGTGTGACGTTATCCTTCCATCATCTGCCTGCATACATTTCCACCATGGTGGATGGATTCTCGATTCTGCACTATCATCCTTCAGGGGGCGGGACTAATGTCCGTGGGCAACATAACACTAACAACAATTTTAATGGGTGAAAAACAGATATGTGTTCCCTTAAAACTCGGGGAACAGGCAACGACATAAAAAGCATTAAAAACCTTTAAGAACTGGCAGGATTCAAAGACATTTAAAGGGTTAATTCCCACAGCAATAGGCTTAAGTGCCAACTTGAAGGGAAGTTTAAAACCTATCATGCTCCAAGGTCAGAGCTTCAAAATTATTAAAATTATTATTATGTTGCAATATTATGACGTATGTAAGCTCTGACCTTAATGCTTTTTATTGTGCTGCCTGTTCCCCAGAGTTTAAGGGAACACTATCTGTTTTTTCACCCTTAAAATTGTTGTTAGTGTGTTATTACACTAGTCCCGCCCCTCTGAAGGATGTATAGGTGCAGAAGCGAGCAATCCATACCACCATTGGTGGAAATGATGCAGGCAGATGATTGTAAGGATGACGTCACACTTGACTCCCGGTTGGCTGTGCCTTATATCAAGCAGGCAGCCACTAACAGGCACCACAGACTCCTGAGGAAGCTGATAGCGAAATGCAGAAGTCTATTTGCGTTGATGTCTCTGGTTCCTGTTTTATAGCAGCTTGCTTTGCCCGCAGTGTGACACAGTCACGTGGTGCCGATACTGGTGGAGAGAATCTAACCGGAAGTCCTGCGGAGCTGACAGTGGAGGCCTGACTCCCATGCAGCATTTACTACGCATACAGGTTATCTCTCCCACAATGGGACACAGACTAAGCTCTATTTCCATTGCCTGATTTCTGGGGCTTGATTGTAAGTTCCCACTGCATCCGTGTCCTCCTGATGTCATTTTACAAACCCTTTTTTTTTTTTTATCATTTTCTACATTTTGTGCCATTCTTGATTTCAACCACTGTGTCATGTGTATACCTGATCATATTCCAGCCTCTACCCCATAGGACTATGCAGTGGCTATCTGTCTATATTTTGTTTCATCCACTATACATGTCCCCATTCCCAGTTGGAATATTTCTTTACCCTACAGGATTGCACTATCATTTATTGCATTTGGAAGCAACACAATACATGCTACCTACAAACTAATGGGATGAATATCGGGTCAATTCTTGATGGGGAAGATTTAGCAGTGCTTGTAATAAGGCTTAGCATAATGCTCAATGTCAAGAAGTAACTGGGAGAATGGAAGCTAAAAAGCATATGCATTCTCATGCATAAAACGTACAGAAGGAAACAAACACAACATCATTTTGACCCTGTATTAGTGAGACCACACTGCTTAACGGAGTACAGTTTTGGGCACCACACATAAAAAACAAAAACATTTGGAACATAAAAAGTGCAAAAAAGAGCTACCAAATGAAAACAGGGGATGATACCGTGGTCTAATTTATGTGCAAAGACTATTAGGATTGTTTACTTTAGAAAAGAGGGCATCTAAAAAGGCATATATTTCTATTTGAAATATAGCCAAAGTCAATACACAAAACTTTGAAGGACAGTACAAATGAAACTGGATACATGCCTTAGATTAGAGGAAAAAATATTGTAACAACAGTAAAGTAAGGGCGTAAAAAGTGCAATTTAATCCATGGAGACGTGCAGGTTAATACCCGTAGATTGATTTAAGAAATACCTAGTCTCATAGGTCCTCTCTCATCGGTCCTAAGCTAACTGTTTCATATCTACTTGCATATTTGTTTCATATGCAGAATGCATACTTTCCCCTCCAATCCTTCTGCAACGTCACTAATAAAGGCATTAAACAGAATTTCACAAGCACAGAACTGTGTGGCACTTATACCCCTCTTGCTCTGTGGACTCCTTTACTGCAACTCTTTGTTGCCTATCGTTCCGTTTCTAATCCACTTCACCACGTTAGGACTCCTCCCAAGCGGCTTATCTTAATACACAGGTGAACCAAAGTATAATTTTAGATTTTGTTTTAATGCCTTTCTCTCTATAGCGATTGTTACGCTTGTCAAATGTGTTATTATAATAATGGCATGCAGGGATGGTGTCGTCAGTAAGGTGCACACTTTGTTACTAAGAACTTTGGAACTGAATAGGTAAAGTCGTTCATCATACAGTATAGGGCTAATAGAAATGTCCTAATAACTCTTTCACTGCGATGAAAACCCCGAACTAAAGACCTGGAGGGAATATTCACTCCATATACTTGTTTACCTAGAGCGGACAAGAAGAAATATCATGGTTTTGAACTAATATAATCGTGCATTGGGATGTTTTGCAATATCCTTCCAAATGACCATTTTCAAATTCAATACAGGGACTGTAATTTTAACACACATTAACAGTAAAGAGGGAAACGATGTAAAGTAATGAGACTAATCAAATATCCTACTGCCACTAAAAACATGGTACACAGCACAATATCTGACACAAAAAAAAAACCATTATAAATTTATATATTACATACAAGACTAAAAAGATAAGCAAATAAGGTGAGATTTATTAGTCGGAGTGCCTCCGACGGTACGCACCCAGCTGGTTTCCCCTGTGTCCATTAGTGAGTGCTCCTTTTCTGTGTTTATATATATACCACACACACACACACCACACACACACACACACACACACACACACACACACACACACACACACACTACCACACACAGCACACACCCCACTACACACCACCCCATTCAACTAGCCTTAACTTGGGCTACGATGAGATACAGGGAAGAAGGTGGAACATAAGAAACCAGCACAATGCATATACAGTATATACATCACACACTTACCACTTAATTCAGCATACACAAGGGACAGGTTGATGAGAAGTAATATACCAAACTGGTAGTTTGCCATAATATCTTCCTTTATTGCAGCCCTTTTCGCACAGTGAAGTTGTAGACATGAACGGACAGTTGAATGCTTTATGGTCACGGAAGGAGGGAAAATAAATATTTGTTCTGCCAATGTGTGTTTGGGAAAGTAAGGACTCACTGTATGTGATTGGATAAAATAACAATGTCACAACAGCGTGTGACATTAATATTCAGCTCCGTAAATTCCCGTCAACAGACGTGATAAGGGTTTCATTCCCATTGTGTGGGAAGTCACTATGGGCCTATATTGACTAAAGGTTGATATTGCTGCGTTAACATTTTGCGTCATTAAGAAATGGGATTGCAGCAAATAATTATCCATTCATGAATGGGTAGAGATCTAATTTTCATATGCAATAATTCAGCATTAAACGGCGCTTGCGTTACAATCTTACGATAAGGCATAGAAATCAGTGTGTTATGGCGCATGCGTTACAATCTTACGATAAGGCATAGAAATCAGTGTAAAACAGCACATATCCACAGATAAATAATACCTGCACAAAAAACGCAAAACCTTTTCAAGTACAAATCCAAATAAATTGTATGATATTAAAGACCGTATAACATGCACCACCACACGTCACGTATATAATAATAATAGCATGTTTTTGTATTGCGCTGCTAGTTATACGTAGCGCTTTACAGAGACATTTTGCAGGCACAGTCCCTGCCCCGTGGAGCTTACAATCTATGTTTTTGGTGCTTGAGGCACAGGGAGATAAAGTGACTTGCCCAAGGTCACAAGGAGCCGTCACCGGGAATTGAACCAGGCTCCCCTGCTTCAAACTCTCAGTGCCAGTCAGTGTCTTTACTCACTGAGCCACTCCCTCTCCTTGAGCGTCCCTGCGGCCTCCTCTATGAACCAAAAGACACTTGAAGATACGTATACTAGAACGTGCGCAATATAAACATTGGATTTGAAAAGCACAGGGGCTCCAGACATTTCTAATCACGCACAGAATCCATCTTTTCTTCAATACAATGGTATCCAATTTATTCCAGTAGATAGAAGGGGGGGGGGGGGAGTCACATCAAAATACTCTCTAAACAAGAGAGCTACTGGATCTTTCAACTTAACACTATGGCCCCTTTGGGGTTAAATGAAGATTTGGCTGTCATTTCACTTTACTATGGATATATTTATTTACAGACCTCCAACTGTGGTGTTATTATTGTGTGGTGTCCCTTCCGCTTGCATATATTGAGCTGATATGAACTTGCCTCCCTCCAGTATATTGATCTCCCCACATACCATGTAGGTGGCTCTGTTCTCCCTCCTTCTTGGTCTCTTTTGGGTTAATTATGACAATATGGTAGAAAATTATCACAAGTTGTCTGTTGCAATCTGTATTAATTTTATTTTCACCCATTCATTATGTTTTTTCTGTTTTCCACCTTCTCTTATTCTAGGTATCATAAGGATCATATCAGTTTATTAACATGTTATGTCAGTGAGGTTTTGATAAATATTATATAACTCTGTAATAATGACTCTCTTTTGAATGGGTGGGATCATGTTGATCTTACTCTGGTAAATTCACCTGAAATTTAAATTAATCATGTTGCATGCACCAATGAGTGCTTTCTACTTCTGATTGTGTACACTTGTTTTTTGCTCAATGCAACACCCTTCTTGGGTTTAAATAGCACACTTTCTCACACTCAATAATTCCCTGATGAAGTAGCAACAGCTACGAAACGCGTTGGAATAGATTGTGCTATTCTCTATTCCTCATTGGTCTTCTTGACCATTTTCTATGCTACATTTCTATTGCTTTATTATTGCTGGTTAGCTATATCAGGGATAAATTACCTTTCTGGCTGTCCAAGCAATGCTGCTGCCTTGAGCTTCTCTATCTCAGCTATGGAGGCAGTGCAGGTGATATTGTCCACACCCATCCATGCTTAGCTGACGGAGACTTGCAGAGCACACTGCAGAGGAGCGGGTGCATTCCCTACTGGAGCTGACCTTCATCTGCCGCACTGTGAGTGTCTCCCCCGACAAAGTGACCGTGATTGCGGGTCATGTGAGGCTGGACTTGCACCTTTTTCTTCCATCTTTAACGGGACTGCTCGTGGTGCCCAGCCGGGAGCGGGTGCCTTCCCTACTGGCTATACCCTCTATATATGTGTGGACTTACAACCGTCTGCTACAGCTTGGCATTCTTCTCCAGAAACTTCAATCCATCTGGTGATATCTATGGGAGTCTGGTAATCATGTGTCACTGCCAATTCCCTTTGTAGAACTTGCATACTGTATGTGCTGTTTTATTATGTGCTTATTTTATATGTTACTAAAGAATCTTTTTGGAAGTTTGCGCTGCTTTATTCCTTTACCACTTCTACTTTGATGTTCTTGAGCTAACATTTATTTACTAGCGGCACCTTCTAGTTTAGAGCACTTGCTCCTAGCAATTAAGTTATTTGGTTAACCCATTTCATAACATTGACACATATCACAATTTTATTTTGAGCGCACCTTTCTACACCTTATCACATAAATCAGTGTGTAACAGCGCTTGCATTACAATCTTGCTACACAAGGAAGCTTCCAAACTGCACAAGAAAGAAGAACTTGGGAACTGAAATTCATATGTCTGCTTGACTCAAAAAAATGATTGACTCAATAAGGATCAGGACTTCCTGACACTGCAGAAGATAATTATTATAGTATTCATTTTACGTGTACGTATGTGTGTGTTTATGCATGTGTGTACAGTACGTATATGTATTGAAATACTTCAAAACTGTCAGATTAACGTTGACAGCAGGGATTATAGAGGGGCATTTTTCAGACTAACGCTGGCAGTGCTATTGGCAGAAGAGCAGATACACCCCGAGACTAAGGAGCTGGAGGGTTAGTTAATGTGGTTGAAAGCGCTGTTTGTCGATTGTTGGGTGGTATTTGTTCTTCCTGTTTACATTTCTGTCTCAACTTGTGTATTTGTTACTCTGTGGTAGTTCTAGAAGAGTATAATTTTTCAAACCTTGTGTGTGTTGGTAGTGAGAGTTGGTAGTGTTGTAGTAAGTATATGTTCAGGTGATAGTAAGTGTGCATTTGGCTCCATCTGCAATTGGTGTTCTTGTGAATGTGAAAGGGTTTTTGGATTGATTTATGTGTCATAAAGTGTGGTAGACCTTGAGTGAGGAGTACGGGAGTGTGGAGGAGAGGAGGATAGTGAAGGTGAGGAGGGGAGGAGTGTGACAGAAAGGAGGATAATGGAGGTGAAGAGTGTTGAGGAGAGGAGGAATGTGGAGCAGTGAAGGGATATAGAGTGGTGATAGCGTGTGGAGGAGGGGAGGTTTGAGGGATGGTGGCGGAGTAAAGGAGTTTGGAGGAGAGGAAGAGTGGGTAGGAGCAGGAGAGTGTGGAATATAGGAGTGGTGGAGTAGAGCCTAGGAGGGGTAGGCATGCCCAGGTTAGAGCAATCAGACCTGGAGAATGGTGTGGTAGACGGAATGTGGGTTGAGGAGATCAGGAGACGGCAGAGGGGAGCAAGAGGAGGGAAAAGGAAGGCGCTGAGCAGCACAAGGCCACAATGTAGGCACAGCCACCACCTCTTACATAACCCATTTAGCAAAGAAACAGAGGCAGCAAAAAGGTACGTTTTCAGGGGAGGACAATTAACTGCTCACTGAGATCATTGAGTTTTATGATAAGCTCATGGGAAGGTTGTCCTCAAAAACTTATACTGTGGCATGCATAAAATGATAATCGCAAAAAAACAGATGCTACTACTGTGTACTTAAATATGTGCATGTGAACGAGACACCTAGCAGCATTTTAACCATGGGATTATGCAGATTAGTTATATTTAGTAAAATATAAAATATAGATAAAATATCAAAGTGTATAGTACATTTTTCAGTACACTCATTACACCATCATTTTATGATATACCTTATGTAAAGGGTTTTGCATGTAAGATTAACTTTGCTATATATTCTTGAAGAATTTTATAACAGCATTGTAAGAAATTGTATCGCCCCCTATGAATAGAGTGTAAGTGATTTATTGATTATAAGACAACTGTTGGGAGATATCTGAAGAAGTAATGAGGTGTGGCTAACTCCAAAGATAGTTTCAGGGATAGATGATATGACAGGCAGCTAGCTGTCTTGGGCTATCAATAGAAAGATTTGCTCATAAGGCTGAGTCCATGCTGCCGCAGACTGTGCGGAAGAGTCCGCGCGTGGCACGATCACATTGCGCACAACAGCAGGAGGGGGCGCTCATCGCGTGAGGAATCAGTTTAAACAGATTTCTCGGTGCGACGGGCAGGTCACGTGAGCGGTTCGCCCAATGAGGGTGAACCAGCTCTGTGATGTCACTGACACCCCCCCCCCCCGACGGCGCATCTAGCATGTACAAAAACCTCACTCGCTTCACGCGGTTGACGTCACGGACGCGCACGCCTCCGCACGGGGGAAGGCTGTATGGACTCAGCCTAAGATGTCAAGTATATACAAGGGTGATTACCATATTTGTAAGACGCTATCATGTCAGTTAGACAAAGTTTTGGATACATCTTGAAAGACACATGGTGATGCCATATACAGAGAAAACTCAAATAATAAATGTTTATGTAGGTGGTTTTCTTTGGATAAATACTGGCAGATTTGGTTAGGGAGAGAGACAGATCACAGAAGGACACAGAAAGACGGATTCCACCCTGGGAGCGCGGAAGGCTCAATAGATAATATACACCATCTGTGAAAAGCATATGACATATTTGATGTGAACAACCATATATCTTCTATATGTAAGTAATAACTTCGGACAAATAAACGTGATTTTTGTGTGCTAAACCGGATGCAGAATTGTTATATTTAGGAAAGATATAATGTATAGAAGTTGATTTAAAAAAAACCACAATCTTGTTATATTTTATATATCTAGAGAGTGCAACACGAACCATTTAAATAATATATTGTGTATGAAAAGTAATTAACTTTAATAAATAATCTAAATGTTTTTTTTCAAACGGCAATCTGGACATAAAGCACATATCGTACAGTACCAGCCAATCACCTCCTGCACTGTAAACACATACTGTTTGGCTTGTGAAACAGAGTTTAGCACATTAACTTTTGTAGAGTCAATATCATCTATTATTACAACACCACCAATAGCAGCACAATCGCCACCAGCACCACCTAGGCCAGAAAAAGACAGCTACAGAATGAATAGAGCGCAAGTGATATTTTACCTTTCCAGACACCAAAATACTTTTTCTGATACTTTTCTATTTCATCTCTAAAAGGTAAAAAATGTTTGAACTTGATTTGATCGCCCCCTGTATGGAAATTAATCTCCTTTATTCTTACAGAGGAAAGATGCTCAGTGGCGTCCTCTTGGAAGAACGTGTCTCCCCCCCACAAAACAATATGTAAAGAAAAGACTAAACGAGGTCATGTCTATGGAAAGGCTGACAGCCTCTTAAACGCTCGACAGAAGGTTTCTATAAACTTTGGGAGCCCATTAACCTCGACCAAATTTCATTTTTTTCGGTAAAATGAACAAAGAAAAGATTCTGAGTATGGATGGAGGAGTTCCGGCGGCCGGGGAAGGCCCCCCCACCCGGGAAGGCCCCCCCACCCACCCTAGTATCTTCCTTTCCCTTCCTCTCCCCCTCTCTCCTACTCTTCTTCTACTCTCTCAAGATCTCTGGACCATGATGCGGTCCTGGGGTCGCCCCCTCTCCCTCCCCGGGGCAAAGCCCCTAACGGTCACTATCCAACCCAAAAAAAACTTTCTTGTGTAGCCCCGAGGTAAAATTTGAATCCCTGGCCCCTCTCCGCGAGTGCCGTGAGGTAGCGGGTGCCGCCGGAGGCTGCGACGGACCCGCCGGCACTTCGCGAGGGTGGGGGCCAGTGCAGGGAGCGGTGCAGGCTGGTTGCCGGGGACGCGATCGGGCCGTCGCTAAGGCCGCGATCGCGTTGCCACCGGCTCGGCGGCTTAGGCAGAAGGCGCCGCCATTGCGCGGAGGTTCGCGCATGCGCAGTAGGGCGGAAGCGCGCGATAGGACTCCAGGGATAGGGAGAGTAGGGAAGTGTAGAGGGATAGTGAGGCGGCCATTAGGGGTTCGCGCATGCGCAAGGGAAGCGCGCACGCGGCCCCAATGCTTTAGGCAGCCCCTGGGAACTACAATTCCCAGGAGGCTTAGGGAGACAGGCACCAGGTGCCCCAGAGGAGCCAATAGGGCTGGAGGAAGCTCAGCCCGGGAATATAGATACATTTCCCGGGCTTTGCAACAGTCAGTCAGGGCAGAGCAGAGGAAGGAGTAGGAAGAGTAGGAAGAGTGCAAGGAGCGCGTGGCTCCTGCATCAGGTAAGGGTTCTCCCTAGATCCCCAGGCAGGCCCCAATTCCCGGGTAAGGGCAGGGGGTAACTGAAGAGGGACGGCCTTAGCTAGGGAGGTGACCCTTGAGTGTGGAAGGTGCTGGTTTGGCAGGGCCGCAGCGGAGAGAGCTGTGGGCACTGTCAAAGAGGCACAGTGTGCTAGCAGTGTATGTGCTGCGGGATCCAGGTGGCTGTGTGTGATTGCAGCTGTCTGTGTGTGTGTGTCAGAGCAGGTGCTTTGAGAGTAGCTAGTTAATAGCTAGTTGTCAGTTACAGATAGGACGGGGTAGCTAGGGGAAGGGGGGGCAGGTTATTGTTCACAGGCCCTAGGAGCTTTCCCTAAGCCATCCCAGGTTGCGGTTCTTCAGGGACAGGCCCTAGGTTAGGGTTGCTGTCACTCTCGTAGTAGTTAGTGATAGGAAGGCGGTTGCTGTGCCCGTGCGACGGTGGTGTTGCCGTGATTCGGTTGGAGTTTCCGGGAAGCGGTGGGACCCTCGTTGGGGTTCCCGGCGGAAGACCTGAATAAGGATCAGACGGATGTCTGACCCTTTGAGAAGTGGTTGCGGTCCCGAGCATCGGAGTGCTCGGAAGGTATCTCAAGTATTCTAAGTGCACCAACTGGGCCCTAGCTTAACATAGTGACTGCGCAGTCACCCACGACCTTTCGTAGGAGTACGAGACATTGGGTGTGGGGTGATCACAGGACACTGGGTGGGGAGCACCAGACATTGGGCTGAGGGGATGCGGATAGAGCATCGGGTTACGTTATGTTATGCAATGTGTTATGGTATGTGATATGTGTTCTTTAGTAAAGCGTTAGTATTGTTTTATCTACGTGTGTTATTGTATTTCTTACTCAGGGCTATCTTTCCTAACGGGGGATCCTGGGTAAGTGGAGGCGCTGCACCAGGTATGGTAAGGGTTTCCCCAGGCTCCCAGCTAGCGGAGGCTCAGATCTCCTGGAGCCACAGGTGTGATACGGTACCAGTATTTCTTTTGTGTAGGAGGGTTCACAAAAAGGGCTACACTTGTATTAGGTCATATTTTCACCGCAATGTCTGTAAAACTTACCAATGTCTAATAAAAATGTTTGGAAAAAATAAATAAAAAATAAATGTTTGAACTGTTGTGACAGTCGTGGACTGTATTTTAGTAGGTTGTATTATGCAGGCTTTCCTGGGTGTGTGAGGTTATCTTCTCTGGAGAGGCAGTTTGCAGGTGCACCCATTTCAGACAGAACTCCTAATTGCAAAAGGGTTTAGTCAGTAAGCTGCCACAGGGGAGAGACTTTTCCCCAACCAGTGAAACACTGGATGGTACGGTTCCCCAGACCTGCAGGACGCAGGGCCTGCTGGGACCCACACCCAGGAACCCGAGTCACAGCCCTTGGAGGAAGCAGGGCTGTCTTTCTGCAAGGTGCCGCAGTATACAGAGGGATTGCGATTTGGTGAATTACTGTGTGATACAGGTGAAATAACATCTGTAAAAGACAAAGTACATTGATACTGTATGTAGGGATATTGAATACTATTATTTTACTATTTACAAATGTAAACTTGCACACATTTTGTATAAAGGAAATTAGATTTAGATCAAAAGGGGGCTCTCCATTTTTGTTTCAATAGGTGGCACCCTTATTTACCAAGTGCTGGCATAGAAAGGTGTCTTATGATTTATTTATTTATTAAATGTTTTACCAGGAAGTAAGGCTGAGTCCCCTGTGCCGCTGACCGCTTGGTGCTTGATGAGGTAAATGCTCGCTATTTAAATTTGGATGTTCCCGCTCACGCGGAGCATGGGTGCTCGTGCGCGGGCATGGATGCTCACCCATGCTTGGCGCTTGCGCAAACAAAAAAAACCTGTCTTTGAACCGTGCTCAGCATGCCTGCAACGCCCCCGCTTTCCCCCCGCGCACACTTGCGAAATTGCGCGGACAACCGTCGCTCATGCTTGGAGAGTTGGTGATGTCACCGCTCTCCAAGCATGAGCGCGGTCAGCGGCACAGGGGACTCAGCCTAATACATTGAGAGTTACCTTTCGTTTTCAAGTATGTCCTGGGCATAAAGTTATGATGACAAATACATGGTTACAAATACATAGTTACAGTACATGAAGTGAACAGGGTTATACTGTACATTATATACAAGACATAGCATGCACAGTTAGGGATAATATATATTATAGGCGTATGTAACAGTTACAGACCAGATTATAATGGGAGACAGCTTTAGTTTTGAAAGAACTTAGTCTGGTGGCGGCTGTGAGAGTCTCCGGTAGAGAGACCAGTTGTGAGGTGCACGTAAGAGAAGGAGGAGCGGACGGATACTTTGTTGAACCTTGGGACTATGAATATTTAGCATCACTTACTAAATATTTGCATTAATATTTTATGTTTCTACTTCTGCATCAGATTATTTGTATATTTTGCATAATGTGTTATATTTATATCACCCTGTATCACAGATCTGCGGTCTACTGTACATTATAAATCACATAATTCTGATAAATACTGGAGAAATAGTTTAATTGTTTAATATCTAGGGAGAAATGCTCTCAGCCTCGTTTTTTTCACATGGACTGTTTTCTAGTTGTCTTTTTGTGAACAAATAACAGTTCTTATTTGCCAATTTTCAGGTCTCGGTTATTGTTCACATTAGTAGTATAAAAAACGAATATAAGCTCAAGGAACAAAACATAGGGCTATAATAAGCCAATGTAATAGAGTATGGCAAGTGGGGCACTGATAGGGTCAATGACTGAAATTTTTCACTGCTGGAAATATATGAGATGGAGGGAGATCGTGGGTGTGGGAACCGCATAGAATGAACCAGCCCTGTTATTCCAGTGAAGGATAGATATGCTACCCCCGTGGGACAACTGCAGCTGGAATGATTAACCCGTGTCTCTGTTTATATGTCCGGTGTGGAGTTACCCTTTTACTCACGATCAGTCACAGTTCACTTCTCCCGCTGGTTGCAGTATGATTTGAACCCGAAATAGTATGGTAATCCGTGTTCCCCTGCAGCGTCTCTCCAATCGTAGGATTCAGAACAAGATGATGATGATGATCAGTGAAACTGCCATCCCCTAATGAAATCAGAACTCACCAGCGACGAAAAAATAAAAAAGGTTTATTAAACGACATAAAATGATACAACAATACACGAACAAAACAAAAAATCCCCCACGCGTTTCACGCCCTCGCTTGTGTTTTCTCAAGGAGTATATATTGTTCACATAGACTTACTTAGTTTTCTTCAGCAGGTTGTCCTTAAAGAAATAGTATTGTCCTTGTCTTTAGTTCAGATACTTTAGTTACCTTATAAGTGATATCATAGGAAATAGTTTTTAACAGTTGATAAATATGGTGCTGTTTTTTGTATGTTATAACTACTTTTTCCAGCTGAGAGAGTCAATAAATAGAGCACTATTCATAGAATGCATTCCCTCAGAGAGAGGACAATATCAAAGCTCTTTCAATGTCTTCTTTATTTCATATACATTCTATTCATATTACATTGTTGGAATGATCACATACTGTACACAATTTCCATGTAAAAAAAACCTGTGGAGGTCACCTGGGCAATACACAATTAGAAAATCAGTCTCACTCCTTGAGGTTTGAAGTATTACAATGTTGTATATGGTGGAGTGGTTTCAGGAGGTCCATCGTGTGAACTCTTGCCCCAAGAAATCCACTTTCAAATACTTTAGGGTCCCTATGTAATGTGCTGTAAAGAGGTCTTTCATGTACTGGAGAATATTGTAATGTTATTTATCTGAATGGAGTTGGTCTCTTTCACTGCACGGGGGAGACAGCTTCACAGCACATTGAATATGGGTCTCTGCAGTGTTTCAGTGCTTCAGGGTCTCTCATGCAGACAAAACAAAAACACACTGCTAAATAAATAAGTCTCCTCACAAAGCAATGTAATGTTTCAGGCACACAAAATGTGCAGCCTGAAGAATGACTTTGTGTAGCCAACACTTTACATTGTTTTGTGCGCTGTTGACGTTCTTGATGGAGTCTGCTAAATTAATCTCTTCACTGGCAGAGAGATTAATAATCAATTGCAAATAGGTTATTGTGCCGTTTCCCTTAATAATTTAGACTCAATGACCTAGAGTCATCGAACTCTGTTAAAACGGAGTTAATATCACACCGGGTTAAAAAAAAAGTGGTTTTACCTCAATTTCATGATTGAAGTCATCAAAGTTCTGGTAACATTTTACTGGGTTCGATATTTTAAGGTGACTTGCAATGCGGTTATAAAATCCCCCGATAAATAGGCGTTAATTACTGCATTGCGATACAACGGGAGAGGGGAATCATATATTTTTACTATAGAGTTATGTTAGACTGTAGGGATAGGTAGTGTTGTGTTAGGTCATATTAACCACTCGGGAAGCCATGACTAGCTGACCACTTGGGCTACTAATAGGTTAATATGTTAAATGTGTAATATGTCATGCTTTATCACCTATTCCATGTTGGTTTAGCTTATCTATAATCACCATCATATACATAGGCACGATAGGCCTAATGTCAGCCTGAGGTGATACAAATTTACAGCACTTTTTGTCTTTACATTGATGACTGCCATCAAAATGAGTACATTTGTGGTATTTACTCAATTAATATTACCATTAATTTTCTATATCGCAGTCTGATGGCTCTAGGCCATTGTGTCCTTTGGTATAAATGTGTGCTGAGAACTTGAACATCCTTGAAAACGCACCATAACACAAAATTAAATAGTATACAAAATGGTTGAATCAAATGTCCCTAGTGATATAAGTTACAGTTGACTTTATTGATAACATCTTTACTGCAAGCTAGAACTTTAATTGATAATTTGTTTAAGCCACATGATGTATCTGGACATTTTGGTAAATAAAAACACATCTTGTTTACCGGGTGCTGGATTCCACGACCCCATAATGCCTGTCAAGAACCATGTGCCGTTGTGTTCCATAGCAAAATGGCCCCCACCAGTCAGCATAGAGTCTACGGGCTTTTGGGAAACCCCACAGAACATTCTGTTAGTTTGGGTCATGTTCAGGGCAGCGTCACATGTGTCTTTGTCAAGGTAGGATGCTGTGAACTGAATAGGAGACAATCCCAAATACTCTTCCTCCGAAGACAGTTTATAGCCACTGACCATACCTGTCCCATAAGGAATCAAAACATTCTCCGCAAAGTCTTTCTGGGGAACACAAATAGGAAGGCAGTGGTTGTGGTACACAATGTCTTCTTTGAGCGTCAGCAGAGCAATATTATTGTCGCCAGTCTCCTCGGAATATCTCATGTGCATATGCTTGCTAATTACCCCAATTTCTTTCCTTTTTTCAGATGTCACATTCCGTGTGTTCCCTGTGCCATCAAAGAAAAGAGTACCTTTAGATTCATGCCTTTTACATCCACACTAAATATACAGAGGAGGGCCCATTTGGACAATCACAGAAGTTGTGTCCAACTTCCGGTAGAAACCTACTTCCAGTACCGGCTGGACTGAGCCCCCTAAAGCATCCGGGACAGTTGTTCCCTTCATGTTGGTGGCTCTGGATGTCACCTTTTCTCTGAAAACTACTATTGTTTTCCATGAGACTAGCAAACATGGTATTAGACATGGAAACTCAATATTCTAACTCTAAATCTTCCAGCCACCAATATTTCCAATCTTTACCCCCCTCCCCCCCCGAGCTGAATGCTGGATACTTTGTTTAACAGATCATTGTACTAGATTTTACTTTATTTGGCAAAAAGTTATGTTTGCTAAACAACGACAACTATTATTGATCATTAGCTCGACCGATCATTACAAAACATGGTTTCTGTGATGGCAATTTAATGAATATATCTTTGTCTCCGGTCTATTGGTCTGGGGTGAAATAACAAGATCTTAATAGGTTAACATGAGCATTTATCATACATATAAGTGTAGATGAGTTTTTGACACTTTACTAATATCTAATACTTGTCTTTAATAGAATCCATTGGCTGACACTATACATCTCGTATGCATTTACCATGACCACTTGCAGACGTGCTTACCATAACACTCTCCAACTGTCTGTCTACTTACCACTTAGATTGTAAGCTCTTCGGGGCAGGGACTAATTTTCCTTATGTTCACTTTTATGTATGAAGAGCTTATTGCTATTATGTCACGTGTGTTACTGCTGTAAAGCGCTATGTATGTACATGGATGGTGCTATACAAATATAGATATACATACATCATAAAGATGCAGGTAAGGAAGAGACTTGTGAGGTAAGCGAGTAAAACACACATGGTAAATATCATTGCTGTAAACAGCTCAAAATAATTGTGTTTTCTAAACGGTTAGGTTTTACCTTAATGGCCACACTGAAGAGAACAAGTACCTAGTGAATTATTGTTTTGATTACTGTATTTAGCCTTTTATATTCCTTTTTTTTTTTTTTTTTTTTAGCGTATATAGAATAATTCCCTGTTTTATTTATGTTTATGATTTATTTATCTTAGGGCAGCAGTCAATAGGAGTCTCTAATTTTATTGTTTACAGTATATATATATATATATATATATATATATATATATATATAATAATTATATATATTATGCAATATAACTGTATGCTCATCTGCATGGTCTTAGGCAGGTCTGCAACCCCGCCTTTCCCCATTTCACCCAGCATACAGCATTCCACTGCAGCAGGATTCTGGGAAATGACATGCAAATGAGCAACAGTGTCACTTTTGCCTCAATAACCATTTTTAACATGGTTCCCTATAGGCTTACTTGCTGCACATGGTCACAGCCAGGGTTAAGGTGCATACCCAGAAAACCACCCACAGACAGCTGTTTCGACCTTGATGGGTCTCATCAGTGTGGGGTTGATTTTACTGGAATGCAAGAGAGGCTATGGGATAGGCTAACCAATACTGATTTAAGTTATGGTGAGTAAAAAGTGACAAAACCCTCCACAGGAAAGCAAATATGCAAATATAACTGTATGCTCATCTGCATGTCTTAGGCGGTCTGCAACCCCGCTTTCCCCTATCCCCACAGCATACAGCACTTCCACTGCAGCAAGGGATTTTGGGAAATGACATGCAAATGAGCACACAGTGTCACTTTTTGCCTCACAGCTGTCTGTGGGTGGTTTTCTGGGTATGCACCTTAACCCTGGCTGTGCTCAAAGCTGTGACCATGCAGCAAGCTTAAGCCTATAGGGAACCATGTTAAAATGTTATTGAGGCAAAAGTGACACTGTGTGCTCATTTGCATGTCTTTCCAGAATCCCTTGCTCAGTGGAAGTGCTGTATGCTGGGATAATGGGAAAGGCGGGGTTGCAGACCTGCCTAGACATGCAGATAGTCATACAGTTATATTGTGCATATTTGCTTTCCTGTGGAGGTTTTTTGTCACTTTTTACTCACCATAACTTAACTCAGATTATGGTTTGAGTATATATATATAATATATATATATCTTATATATACTATACTAACTATACACATACAATACTATACATATTATATATATATATACATATACATATAGTAATATCATATAAACTAATATACATATCATATACATGATACATATATATATAATACTTATACATATATATATATATCTATATACTATACTATATATATATATATATATATATATATATCACACACATATATATATTAGATACTACATATACATATATACATATAACATATAATTACATACACATATATATATATGTAGCCCTTTTGTGAACCATACAGACCCCACCCCAATATCACATTGGCCCCTCGTGGTCTAACCGGTCCTTCCCTGCAACACACCTGCTCTAAGGACATGATACTGCTACTGCATAACCTGTGTGTGGCTCCAGGAGATCTGAGCCCCTCTAGCTGGGAGCCGGGGGAAAACCCTTACCCTTACTTGGTCAGCGCCCCACTTACCCAGGATCCCCGTTAGGAAAAGATAGCCCTGAGTAAGAAATAACATAACAACGTATACGATAACCAATAACTAACTCTTTACTTACACACATATAACACATTACATAAACTCACATCCAGATGCTCTACCCGCATCACCTCAACCCAATGTCTGGTTGTTCCCCAACCAAGTGTCCTGTGATCACCCCACCCAATGTCTCGTAACTCCTACGGAGGTCGTGGGTGACTGCGCAGTCACTATATTAAGCTAGGCCCAGTTGGTGCACTTAGAATATGGAAGATACCTATCCGAGCACTCCGATGCTCGGGACCGCAACTTTCTTCTCAAAGGGTCAGACGTCCGTCTGATCCTTTCCAGGTACTCTGCCGGTGGACCCCAACGAGGGTCCCACCGCTCAGGAACTGCAACCGACCACGGCAACACCAACCGCGTGGGAACAGCACCCGCCGCTATCCTATCACTAACCACTGCTAGAGCGACACAACCCTAACCTAGGGCCTGTCCCTGAGGAACCGCAACCACTGGGATGGCTTGAGGGAAACTCCTAGGGCCTGTGGACATAACCTACGCCCCCCTCCCTTCCCCAGCTACCAGCATCACACTGTAACTGCTACTAGCTATTCCCAACCACCTGCAGCTGACACACCCACCCCCACACTGTCAGCCTGCAGGGATCCCACCTTCACACACACTGCACGCACTGTGCCCAGCACATACAGCGACACTACTCACAGGCAGCTGCAATCACACACAGCCCCTGATCCCGCAGCAAACACATGCTAGCACACCGTGCCTCTTTGACAGTGCCCACAGCACTCTCCTCGCTGTGGCACTACCAACCAGCACTTCCCACACTCAGGGTCACCTCCCTAGCTATGCCCCCTCTTCAGTACCCCCTACCCTTACCCGGGAATTGGGGCCTGCCTGGGGATCTAGGGAGAACCCTTACCTGATGCAGGAGCCACGAGCTCCCTGCACCCTTCCACTCCTTCCTCTGCTTCTTCCTGACTGACTGTTGCAAAGCCCGGGAAATGTATTCTTTTCCCGGCTGAGCTTCCTTCAGCCCTATTGGCCACTGGGAGCACCTGACCTCTGCCTCCCAGCCTCCTGGGAATTGTAGTTCCCAGGGTCGCCTAATGCATTGGCGCGTGGGCGCGCTCCCCTCGGCATGCGCGAACCCCTAATGGCCGCCTAACTCTCTTTCCTACCTTCCCTACTCTCGCGCGATCTTCTCTGGGGCCTTCCCTGCGCTTGCCACCTACTGCGCATCGCAGCTAACGCGCATGGCGGCGCCCTCCTCTCAAGCCCCAGCCGGTGGCAACGCGATCGCGCCTTAGCGACGGCCGATCGCGTCCCGGCAACGCGGCCTGCGCCTCGCAACGCTCTGCTCCCTGCACTGGCCCCCACCCTCGCGAAGGGCCGCCGGGTCCGTCGCAGCCCTCCGCGGCACCCCCGCACCACCGCGTAAGCGCGGAGGGGGGCCAGAAAGCAAAAATATACCTCGGGGCTACATTCTCTTCTCCCCCTCGTCGAATCCCAACGCCCTCGCTTGGGGTAGCAACCATAACATGTTTGTTATATAATGGAAATGCTTGTAAACAGTACATATATACACAAGCAATTTCCCATGTTGTCCCCAACACTCATCCGCATGGATACCCGAGGCCAGCTGAGTCTCAAGATGGAGTTGCCCCTAACAGACTGGGTGAGGGTATCGCCACCTTGACTCCTGTGAGGTCTTTTGGGAGCTCAAGCCTGTCCTTGCCACCAACCCACCTTCTCCCCCTCGAGGAAACAAATATAAGGGGTCCGGGGTATTGACCCTTTCCGTTCTCCGGTTGGGTCTCGTCTCACGGGAGACAGGGAGGCTCAGTCTCTTTCTTTCCTCGCATCCCACCACATGGCGAACATAGGCCTCCATCGCGCACCTGGGAGAGCACAACTACCAGAGCGGTCCTCAACAGAGTTTTTGTCCGCTCCAACAATCCCTTAAACGGTGACTTTCGTCCGCGGGACGGCACCCATTCTTCGGGTAGGTCCCGTTTGGAAGACTCCTCTCACAGGAGTATGGGTCGCGTCCGCCGTCGCTACAACATACAAACGGATTCCCTTGATGATGTGTCTAGTCGTCATTTACCACATGTCCCCTCCACCGATCCTCGCAAAGAGATCTTCCGGTTGGAGGAGACACTATCCCCACCCAGAACAACCGCGATGAACTGGTGAGCCAATCTCGCCCGGTTCAGACCCCTAGACCCACGTGGGAGCACCTGTATCTCGGAGGGCCTCACCAGGACTCTACGATTCCACGCTCATCTCCGGTGATCTCACCACGCCCGATCGACAACCTCTCTCCATGCTACCCTGGGGCCAGTCAACTTAACCACGCACCAGTCGTTGTCCCTTAACAACTGGATCCAATACTTGTACATGGTCCCCAACGCCTGATGTGTAACCCTTGTGCTCCGGATACCTAGCCAGATTCCCCCGTTCTAGACTCGCGCCGTAACCTGGCTCGTATCGTTTTATCAAGTGGACGGTCTTCCGTACGGCCGCTACGTGTAGCTTTTCCAGGAACGATCCACCTCCTTAGCTTAGTGCTGCTACCCGCGATACACCGCGCTGCTCCCAGAACCACATTCCCATATCCGTGTCGGCCTCCGTCCTTCCTTCCCGTCGGGGGAGGTCCGAGCGCAGGAGAATCCGCCCACACAAAATGTATGGTCCCGGCGACTTCGGCGGCCGCGTCTTATGCACCGTACGCCACCTCCCATCTGCTACCGAGGCCCTCACATCATGAGGTCCTGGATTCAGTGAGTGGTTTTGTCCTCTGACGTTCGGGAACTCACCCCCTCACCTCTGTACTTCGGATCCCGCCCGCTAGGACGAACATTATCCCACCACGTCTCGGTGCTCGCCTTCGGGTCCGCCCGTAGCCCTCCAAAGCTACTTCATTACAGATCATCAACACCATGGCAGTAGGGTACAAAACCTTCGCACTGGCCTTCCCTGGATACCTGGGTCTTGCTGGTACTCGGTGTTCCTGCTCGTGAACCCCGTGGGCGTCCATGGACAACCGACACATATCTTGACTCCGCCTTACATCTTCATCTGGCTCTGGATTCAGCGTCTGGAAAAACGTTCTCTTTGGGCACACGGGCCTCTCTACCACCTCCATCGCTGAAGTGGACAAAAATTATAACGGCTTATCACCCACTTGGTAGCACCACTCGGTGGCGCGTCTTTCTCCGTAGTTCCGCCATCAAGGTTTTCCCGCTTACATTCTTTCAGGGAAAGTGAACAGATCCCAGTTATCTGCTTACAGTGGTTCCCCGACCCACGGGCAGTCGGTAGGCTGCGGCATTCGGGTTGCAGGGAAGCTGCGCGCCGACAGTCAGGGCACTCGGGCCCGCTCGGTTCATTGTTCATCACCCCCAGGACACTCACATTCATCTGCAGACGGGCCGTGCAGGACCATTCTTCCCCCGTGCCTAGCCACCGCTCTTATCGTAGAGGGTGCGAAGGCTAAGGCTCGCAGGGAACCCGTCCGACCCAGCCACCAGTTCGCTTTCCCCATCTCTTAATGCACCACGGGCACACACCCATTGGATCTCAAGTCTAAATGGGGGGCCCAGTCGATTCTATACACAGCCAAGGGTGTTTCTCCGGCCATCCCTTGCTTTCCTTAGTGGGAATCCGAATTGGTGTGTGATTATCTGCTGCAACGACACCCCTCCCCCTCGCCCCCCTGGATGGACCTCTAGAGGACAGACACAGTCTTTCTTTGGGGAATGTTGCAAACTACCTCGTTTCTGATCACTCACAGAACTGGGGGCGCGGACTCTGCGGCTTTCCCGCCAGTGCCTGGGAGAAGGGTCTGCAACATTTTCCTGATGGCATGCGGCAGTCAGCCGCACACGGTCTGCCATTTTGATTTGCCGGGTAAGGGTCCGCGCCCATTTTAGTTGGGCCTCACGGTCACAATTGCGAGGCTTATTCTGAGGGAGATCGCTCTCCCAACGGTCGGTTAATTAGTGGTCTTAGGGCTATATCGGTCTCAATGTTAGACACTGCCAAGTCAGGGTAGATACAAAGGGCGTACACACCTATTCGGATCCGGATAATGAGTCCGAACCCCCAACGGGCAATTTAAGCAACTTATATGTAAGGCGATACGGTCCATCGCGCTTAGGGTCTGGCTAACATTATCAGGACAGTACTCAAATCTGCTCATCGTGTCAATCCTCCTCTATACCTGCCCGTGTGGCTAACACAGCCGTACAACAACACTAACCAGCGACAATTCCAGGAGCTTCCGAACCTGCTCCTTGCCTTCCCTAACAAGGGCAAAGACAGCCTGACTGCAAAACACACAAAACACACTAGTGACACCAACGGATAGCGTGGTGTGTCGGATGTACCAGATGTGCAAGTGACCATTGTGCGTTCGTACAGAAAAGCGGGCACACTAGTGGGTGGCAAAGAGGGTGCGAACAAGAGAAAAACGTGTGAGAGTGAATAAATAGGAGGGGCGGAGGGGCGGAACAAGAGGTTCGGTCACTACAAACACAGAAGCGCACTAACAACAGAATATGCGGCATGTTATGTATCCGAGTGCCAACCCAATATCACAGAGCAATGGCCCCTCGTGGGTGTGGACTGAGAAAGCCGAACACCAGGTCGCGACATGCGAGCCACGCACAAGACATATAGCGAGAGTCTAGCCAAAGACGCGCGCTTTGCGGTACCATAAATGCACTATCGGGAACGGCGAAGAAAGTTGGTGAGGAAAAAAAAAAAAAAAAAAGGGCAATACCTTGTTGTAGCGTCGCGGGGCGGGAATCTGCACACACCGCTAGCTGGTCGCGTTGCCACACACCTTACCGCCGTGGGTGCTCCCCTAGAATGGCTCCTCCACGTACCCAGGTCCCCCGTTAGGCAAAGATAGCAGACACGCTGCGATGGGCTGCTGACAATTGAGGCAATGTTCATAACCACGCTATACGATAACCAATATCAACTAACTCTTTACTGGTCACTCACATAACAATAGACACAGTGACTACGTACCATCACATACCAGAGGCTCTACAGCCGACTCTGTATACCACCCTGGCCCCATATTAGCCTTAGTATCCGCCGTTTTCCACAGAATAAATGTGGCGCGGGGGGGCGATAGTGCTAACCGCACGTCGCTAGACCCTTCTTCCCAATGGGCATCGCGTATACTCCGACGAGGGCTGTCGTGTCCGCTCGTACGCACACCGGATTGAATAGGATCACGACATAGGTAGCTAGGCCCTATCTGGGGCACTTATCATAATGATAGTTGGATAGTAAACCTTCCGAAGCACTCCGCTGCTCGGACCGCAACATTTCTAGAAACATACTTCCAACGTCAAGACGTCCCGTCTGATCCTTTCCAGGTACTCGCCGCGTGGACACCCAACGAAGGGGTCCCACGACCACGTCAACGGAACTGCAACCGGACCACGGCAACACCCAACCGCGCATTGGACACGAGCAAACCCAACCGCCCGCTTATCCTTATCCTAACCACTGCTTCAGGAGCCTGACAGCAACCCTAAGACTACCAGGTCCTGTCCCTGAGGGGAACGCAACACTGCTGGATGTTTGCTTGAGGAGGAAAACTCTACGGTGGACCTGTTGGACATAACCTTGCCCCCCCTCCCCTTCTACCCAGCTTAAGCCTACTCTCAGCCGCTACTAGACTACAGTACCATTGCATGACACCTGGCTCTAGCACCCAACTTACCATGCTAGTGCCACAATACGCCCAGCACCACACCTGTCACGCCTCAGGATCCAACACCATTCACACCACGCTCACGCACTGGCCCCAGCACCCATACAGCGCACACTAACTCAAAGGCGCTGCGTAATCACGACACAGCCCCTGGATCCCGCAGTCAAACACACGCTAGCACACCGTGCCGCTTTGAACAGTGCCCATCAACGCACAGACACTCATCCCGCTGTGGCACTACCCTAAACACAGCACTTCGTCACACACTCAAGGGTCACCAGTTACCTCAGCTATGCCGTCCTCGTTCGTTTAACCACCGCTAACCCCTTTACCTCGGAATTGGGCCCTGCCTGGGATCATATCGGGAACGAGACCCTTACCGGATGCAGGAGCCACCGAGCTCCCTGCACACTTCCCTTATCCTTCCTCCTGCTTCTTTCCTACTGACTGGTTGCAAGACCGGAAGGAACTTATCTCTCTTCCCCGGTGAGCTTCCTTCACATATGAGGGGAAATAGGCGGCAGACCCACTTACCTCTGCCTCCCATACCTCCTGGGAATTGTCGTTCCCAGGGGCGCCTAATGTCATTGGGAGCCGCTGCGCGCTTCCCCTCGCGCATGAGCGCGAACCCTCATATGGGCCTGCTCTCAACTCTCTTTCCTACTTCCTACTCTCTACGCGCGAACCTCTCTCTGGGGCCTTCCCTTGGCTGCATCCCCTACTCGCCATGCGCGAGCAACCTGCAAGTGGCGGCAGCACCCTCTCAAGCCGCCGAAGACGCGCTTGGCAAAACGCGATCAGCGGCCTTAGCGTCGAGCCCTATCCCGCAGTCCCAGGCACCGGCCTGCTGCGCTCGCACGCTCTGCTCCCTGCAACTGGCCCCCCACCTCTCCGCGCAGGGCCGCCCCCCCCCCCCCCCACCGGGTCCGTCGCCAGACTCCGGCTGGCACCCCGCTGACGCTACCCGGTAAGCGGTGAGGTGGGGCCAAAGCAAAAAAATATCCTTCGGGGCACATATAATATACATATTATATATAATATAATATCATATAAACATATATATATATATATATATCATATATTACTATCGTATAACTATAAATATATAGCGCATATTATTACTATTATATTACATATATATACTAAGTCTATAATATATATATATATATATACAAGCAAACTAATAAAATTAGGGAGTCCTATTGACTATATATATATAATCAACCACTGGCTAATCTAATACAATATTTTCTTATGAATGGTTAGCAAGTTCATTGTAAGTTGTAAAATAAATAAGTTGCAGTAAAACTAAAGAAGGGGTGATATGTGCATATGGGTTCTAGGCACTAGGGTGCTAAGCAGTTTAGAAACATTGAATGTGATTGCTGCTTAGTTACGGCTGTCGGTTGTATAACGGGGCTAAAGATGTCAAATGAAGAGTAGGACAGGCATTCATACAACTTCCAGAGGTCCTCTCTGTTACACATATATGTAATGCACCCTTACCCGCAAGAACAAAGAGAGAGCTGTGCATATTGCTGCACTCTGCTGTTGTCAGTACAGAGGATTGGTTTAGTATCACTCCACTACAAAACGGTGTCCCCTCCGAATTCAGGAGTAAGACCTTTAAAAGAAACGGGTTACATATTTTTGTTATCCTTCAGTGTTGGCGAAAAATACAATGTAATTCTTAGTGAAAACTTCGAACAATTCGTTTTCTTTTGCTTTCTCATTTTATTACAAATCCTGTATGCAAACGATAACCTTATCACACAACAAAAGTGGATTGGGCGTGAGCGGCAGCGAATTAAAATGGGTTGCTTCCTAACTTTGATCATGTTACTTTTTAACACTATACGAACCATTCGTATGTTGCTATAAAATATTAGCATATCTTCCATGAATTTCCATCCTTGTAAAATATATCATCAACAAGCATTTTATCAACTGGTGCACGACAGACAATTTTATGTGATGTGTCTAAAAACGTGTTCATACTAAAGTGAGTTAAAATAAATAAGCCTGATGTGTACCTTACTGTTTTCTCCTTCTGGCAAGTCAATTGGAATAGTCGAGGTTGTATTAAAATAACAAATGCCCCATTTACATGTCAAAGTTCTGCATGATCAGATATATACAGTAGACATTGTATCTTAGTATAGGAAATCACAAAGTAAAGGGGCTTTGTGTCTTTTTACAGCTTACTGTCTCTGACTTCGATATCCATTATAAACCGATGTAACGAGGATTATTGTGAATTTATTATGTTTTATACCCAGGGGCGGATTGGCCTTAAGGGGCGTTCGTTGCCCTCGCGGCACCCCACCAGCGGCGGCTCCCCAGCTCCCCATGCAGCAGCCCGGCGGTCACTGCAATACTCTCACTCCTCCTGTCGGCGCCAGAAGTTGCGTCCAACTTCCCCCTGATCGGACAAGGGAGCTTTGGCGTCCCCTCACCAGTGCACTGTGGAGACCTCCTTACCCCAAGGTAAGACTGTTTGGGTGTGCGAGTGCTGGAGAGTGTGAGAGGTCGAGGAGTGAGGGGAATAGAGAGGGGGTGGGTGTAAGGGGGTAGCAGACAAAATGGGGGAGTGTGAGGGGGGCTTGATTACAGAGGGCCCCGCGCTCTTCCCCACAACAATTAAACTAATTGCCGGGGGAGAGCATAAGTGTAAGTGCCTCTAACCTTCTCCAGAGCGGCATCTCCTCCTGCAGTGTCATGTAGTCATGGCGACCCGACATCAAATGACGCCGTGATGTCAAATGGTGACATGTTGCCATGAAGACGCAATGTCACATCAAGCCGCAGCATCGTAGGAGGAGGGCTGGTATGAGACACATCGCCCGGGCCAATGTTTGTCTGAATCCGCCCCTGTTTATACCTAGGAGGAGATTCACTAGTGTCCTTTGCTGGTTATGCTCCCAATCCAGCGTTACCTGCCATTGACCAGGTCGGATGCATTACCCCGCAATGGACCTTATTAAATCTGCTCCTTAGGTAGAGTAGGAAGAATCGTTTGATCGCGGTCAGCTAAGGATGGCCACCTATCAGTTCTTGTTTATAAAGACCTATTCTACAATCTACAGAAATATAATTGGAGACAGCGGGAAATGATAAGATTGCGTTCATAGCAGAGAAATAAATTCCAATGTTACATTTTAATAGCTTGTGTTATCCCAGGTTAAGCACAAATTAGGCCCTGTGGATATTCACAGAAATTAGGTATGTAATACTCCCAAGTAATATAATATCCCATCTTTCTGTTGTGCAGTAGTACATTATTATAAAAAATGTATACACACTATAAAAATAGTAAATATGTGTTGGTACCTGCCAAGGAAAAGTATGTGTCCGATTAGTATGAGGAAGTTTTATAGTCATACTACCCTCATCATTTAACACTTGGCCACAAACATGGGGATCTGCCAATGGAAGAACAAAATACACCAATTTAATACACCAATTTAGTTTCACAAAGCTTTCAGATATAACACATTTTTATCTGATGATAACTTACACTGACAGGACCTTTAAACCGATACAATGTGTGGCCTAAAGCTATTTTTCTTCCTTATATAACACTGGAGTGTAAGCAGTGCTATGTGCAGAATCTATTTCTTCAGGGGTCCCTGCTCTTTAGATTGAACTCATTTATGGTACAGTACGGCAGGGAGATACAATCACAGGGAGCTGGCAATAGAATTCAAATCAGCTTCACTCGCTACAATGGTGTTATTGTTTTCTCAAAACTGTCTGCCATTAGATTGCTCTTTATAGGACATGCATATTAGGGGAGATGTATTAACGTCAACAAAGTGCAAACAGGAAATAGTTTAGACGTAATTTTCTGTGTTGTATAAGTGACAAAAATAGTTTAATCAGAAAAGTTTAGGTTACCTCAGATCTGGCAGATTTGTTTTGCTGCATGTACACGATTCAAAATAGAGACGCACAAAGATGCACATGTTTGATACATCTCATTATAATCTGTGTGTCATGAAACTTCACCCTAACTCCTCCTATTTCTATTCCCCAGGTCTCAAACATTCATATTCAACAATATCCAGCATGTTGGTCACAAAGATATTTATCATGATCTGTTGTAAAGTAGCAAAATGGTAAAATAATTCTGGGATAAGGTGGTGAACGATGTAGTCAATCTGTTGAGCCTGAGGCTGACTTGATTATGGGGTAATGCATTTTCATAACTAAAATAAATGGTTTTCATCTGACACCTTCCTTCGGAATATCATTGATATAAATCTGATGGCATCAAGGGAATCACGTTATATACTGTATGGAATTACTGAATAAGCCCCAAGCTCTTACAATAATACACCTAGACTGAACTCTTTAGTTATAACAGATACGAGTTGACACATTGGGGTCATTTCCTTAAACTGTGAGAGAATGGCATTTGTATGTGAAAATCTGACCTCATTAAACAGTTCTCAAGTCCAAACTGGGCAAAAACATCAGTTGCGGTCGTGATTTGGTGTCGGCTGTGCAAATGTATGCAGTATGTAAATGACGAAACCTCATCAAATTAGGTATGCACACGTTTTTTTAATAAACTGCAAGATTGTTTTTACCAGGAATAATCTATGCAGAAATAGTGCCAAAAAATAATAATCTAATGTGAATACACTTTCATTTACATCCATATTCTCTCTCTCTCACTACACTAAAGTCACTCTATAATCTGATCTTCCCTGGGTAGTTTGAGGCCTCATTGGGTGACAGGGAACCCTGGTTAAGAAACACCGCCCTACAATAGATAAGCATTTACAGTATGTAGCTTCTTCTTGAAAGCTCACATACAGCACAGTTTACGAGTCAAGAACCCCATTCTTGTGCATGAATTCCTTCATCTTGGATGCTTTATGCTGGATAAGCTGCAGTGCGTTAGGCTAAGTCCATGCTGCCTCAGACCGTGCGGAGGCGTCCGTGCGGGGCGCTTTCAGATTGCCTTAAGGCATTGACCGCGCCCATAGACCGCGCGGGCGGCAGCAGGAGGGGGCAAGCGTTGCGCGAGAAATCAGTTGAAACTGATTTCTCAGCGCGACGGGCAGGTCACGTGAGCGGTTTGCCCAATGAGGGCGTACATCTCCGTGAAATCCCTAGACACGCCCCCCCCCCACAGCGCATCTAGCATGGACAAAAAACCGCACCCGCTTCATGCGGGTGACGTCACACAGGCGCACGCCTCCACGCGAGCGAAGGCAGTATGGACCTGCCCTTATGGAAACCCCAGATGAGTAAACCATTGGTAGTAGGTCACATGTAGTCTTAATGGACCACAATCCAACATAATAACAAACTACACACAATAAATACAGACAGGCGGGATAAATAATAGCTAGGACTCACAAAGCAATCACTATATGAACATTTAAACATTATAACTATGTGCCATTATCTTCTTTACTTGCCTGTTGGGTGACATGACTTTTCATCCTCACCAAGTATGTAGCCATGAGCACAAGAACAAGTGTAGGATTCATACCCAGGGTGACAGAAGTGCTGACATCCGTCTTTCATTTTGGGGTGACACTCATTTTTTGCTGAGGAGAACAATGATATGAAGCTCATTTATTTAGAGAAGCAAAAGCATTTAAGTGAAACCATTAGACAATACTATATTTTACACTAAGTTAAATGCAATATAGTATACAGTTGAAATATTAAACCTGAACGTCATTAACTTATGTTTTAATTATTTAGAATAATTTATAATTTATTTCTATTAACATCAATACACTTTTTTTTAGCTCGTGTTTATTTATACTGTAAATGTCAATAATCGTTGGAAAGTTGTAGAAATGGTGCAAGAATTTTATGGGGGAAAGTATCATACTGTATTTTGTCTTGTCCCTCGTCACAAAGGGACTGGCGGGATACTAGTAGATATCCATTTATTTACTCTTTATTTTTAATATTGGTGAGAAATATTTAGCACACTTTTCTTTGTCCGGGTGCTATCGCTCTTTAGAGAAGCTGGTAGGCACTGGAAGAATGCTTTGCTACTTTTTGTCCACTTGGCTTCATTATTTGCTTAGGCCCCTTTCTGGTAGTTGCAGGTCAAACATCAAAAACATCTTCATTCAAAATGATTAATACACTCTGGGGTAACCCAAGGTTTAATACTCTTTACTAAGGTGTTTATAGTCTCAGGGCAAAACAAAATGAAGTAATAGTGCACTCCAAAATATGTTCTTAAAGTAAAGTTATTAATCATGTACATTAAAAATTTGTGATCACATATTTGTCAAAAAGGTCATACAATGGGTGAAAAATTAGTGACAAACACCACATGATTATAATATCATACAATATTCCTATAACATGCCAGGATCATATATGAAGTTAAACTATCATACAAGAGGGGTAGGGACATGCACACACTCATTGAAGGAGGGGATGTTAACAGGAGCCATTCCTATACAGAGTCTGAGGGAATGTTAACAGGAGCCATTCCTATACAGAGTCTGAGGGAATGTTAACAGGAGCCATTCCTATTACAAAAGTTCTGAGGGGAATGTTAACAGGAGCCATTCCTATAAAAGTCTGGGGAATGTAACAGGAGCCAGTTCCTATACAAAGAGCCATGTGAGGGAATGTTAACAGGAGCCATTCCTATACAGAGTCTGAGGGAATGTTAACAGGAGCCATTCCTATACAGAGTCTGAGGGAATGTTAACAGGAGCCATTCCTATACAGAGTCTGAGGGAATGTTAACAGGAGCCATTCCTATACAGAGTCTGAGGGAATGTTAACAGGAGCCATTCTATACAGAGTCTGAGGGAAGTAATGTTAACAGGAAGCCATTTCCTATACAAGTCTGAGGGAATGTAACAGGTAGCCATTCCTTACAGAGTCTGAGGAATGTGTTAACAGGAGCCATTCCTATAACAGAGTCTGGGGATGTGACAGGAGCCATTCCTATACAGAGTCTGAGGGAATGGTTAAAGGAGCCATTCCTACGAGTCTGCTGAACAATGTACGGAAGGCCTTCTAGTCAACTGAATTTACACGGCCAGATGCTTATCGGACCATTCCCATTATCTTTTTTTACCCTTCATCAGAAGTTTACTAGGCTCCTCTTACAGCTGTGAGCCGAGATTCCTCAGCAGAACCTGTGGTTAGGATACAGAGCTCTGGGGAATGTTAACAGGAGCCATTTCCTTACAGAGTCTGAGGGAATTTAACAGGAGCATCCTTAACAGAGTCTGAGGGAATGTTAACAGGAGCCATTCCTATACAGAGTCTGAGGGAATGTTAACAGGAGCCATTCCTATACAGAGTCTGAGGGAATGTTAACAGGAGCCATTCCTATACAGAGTCTGAGGGGATGTAACAGGAGCATTTATACAGGTCTGAGGGAATGTAACGGAGCATTCCTTTATACGAGAGTCTGGGGGATGTAACAGGAGCCATTCCTATACAGAGTCTGAGGGAATGTTAACAGGAGCCATTCCTATACAGAGTCTGAGGGAATGTTAACAGGAGCCATTCCTATACAGAGTCTGAGGGGATGTTAACAGGAGCCATTCCTATACAGAGTCTGAGGGAATGTTAACAGGAGCCATTCCTATACAGAGTCTGAGGGAATGTTAACAGGAGCCATTCATATACAGAGTCTGAGGGGATTGACAGGAGCCATTCCTATACAGAGTTCTGAGGGGAGATGTTAACAGGAGCCATTCCTATACAGAGTCTGAGGGAATGTTAACAGGAGCCATTCCTATACAGAGTCTGAGGGAATGTTAACAGGAGCCATTCCTATACAGAGTCTGAGGGAATGTTAACAGGAGCATCCTATACAGGTCGAGGGAATGGTAAAGGAGCCATTCCTATACAGAGTCTGAGGGAATGTTAACAGGAGCCATTCCTATACAGAGTCTGAGGGAATGTTAACAGGAGCCATTCCTATACAGAGTCTGAGGGAATGTTAACAGGAGCCATTCCTATACAGAGTCTGAGGGAATGTTAACAGGAGCCATTCCTATACAGAGTTGAGGGAATGTTAAAGGAGCCATTCTATACAGAGTCTGAGGGAATGTAACAGGAGCCATTCTCATACAGAGTCTGAGGGAATGTTAACAGGAGCCATTCCTATACAGAGTCTGAGGGAATGTTAACAGGAGCCATTCCTATACAGAGTCTGAGGGAATGTTAACAGGAGCCATTCCTATACAGAGTCTGAGGGAATGTTAACAAGCGTCATTCTCTCACACACACACAGAGAGAGGGAATGTTACCAAGAGCCATTCCTGTATAATGGGAGGAGTGCTGTCTAGTGAACTAAATAGAAGAGATTTGTACTGTATGTTGGTGAATGGGAAGATGTAACATTTACAACAGCCTGTATTTATTTATTCTCCCCTGCAAGGGAACATATAACAAAAGAGTTCTGTTGTACCACTCAAAGGCTTGTGCCGTCCCACTTGTCACCGCCCAGCCGACCACATCATCCCCTGAGATAAGGTAAACTATTGCTGCGTTGGACATTACACCACTACACTGATGTGACCTCCTCAGGGAGCTGGCAAGGAGGGTTGCTGTTATATTAATAGTGCGCTCACATAATTTGGTTTTGCCAACTTTTTAATTGTGTGCTTTCACCTAACAGTAATCTTAAATGAGTTGCATTTTATTGGCTAACGCACGGGAGCACAAACTTTTTCAGCGGCGCCCCCCTGCCTGCTCCCCCTTGCTCTCGCGCCCTTCTCACCTTGCTCGGAGGCGTCAAATGACGCCGCGGGTGTCACATGACGTCACGTGACCCATTTGCCATGGAGATGGATGTGTGACATCACTCCGCATGGCACCGCGGCATCATTTGACGCGGCATCGCGTCCCTGCAGCTCTTTAGATTCCCGGTAAATTAGTTGCAGAGGCCTCACGCGATCCCCTGGCATTTAATTTAAATGCCTGGGGGAAGAGTGCGGGACCTATGCAACTGCCCGCACCCCCCAGACAAATCTCCCGCCCCCCAGTTTGCACACCGCTGGGCTAATGGATATGTTAAAGGATTTGTTTAAGTACTTTGGATTCTGGTCATGAGAGGAACAGGTGAAAACATGTACTTATAAAGTGGTAGAGAACTTTACTTACCAAACTCACAGTTCCTTCCTTTGTATCCTTCAGGACAACAGCAGGCGTAACTACGAATGGTGTCTTTGCACACACCTTTGTTCATGCACGGGTTCAAGGAGCATTGCTTACCACCTGAAATCATGGATTACATTAACAGTATTATCATCATATCACTGACCCAGTCTAATTCTACTGTAATATGTAGGTTTTGATGGTGGATTACAATCTTGTTGCTTGGAGCTCTCAGAGACTAACTTATTGTGCAACCAATGTTTTAAAGGTGCATCCCACCCCCTGCCACCCCCCCTGTTTTCCATGGGTGGGAAGCTGGGGGCTCTTGAGATACATACGGGAGCATATTTAAATTGTCCCCTTTCCATGCAGCCTAATAGGAAGCAACGACAGATGAAGTTGTTGCTTCTTATTGGCCCACATAACGCATGAGGTTTAAACCACCATTTTGTTTCAGGTATGTATCTCGAGAACGGTTTCGCTTTTGGGACCCCCTGATTCCTACCCATGGGGAAAAAGGGGAACATAGCCAAAAACCACCTCTGAGGAAGAAAAGATGCATTTCCAGTGTGATCATGTGGAAATTGCTAATCAACTCCAGTGCTAGGAAGTTCTAAAACTGACAATGCCCAGTAGTTGTCCAGACTAAAATCTGATGACTGTTTTTTTCTGAGCAGTGAGGGTTGTCCCATATTTATTAATAAAAAAAAACATTTCCTTTCATTGGCTCCTACACAAATTATGTTCTACGTTTAGTTATCTGTTAAGAATTATACATAGAATAAGCCAATAAACTATTTCCAGCGTAAGTGTTCTATTATGGAAGGCAAGTAAAAACCTTCACATATGCTCTTTATCTAATATTGTACTTCAAAGTTCTATCAGTCTTGAAGTAATGCAGGTTTGTTGTAGGTTGTGATTGGAGATCAAGTTTGCAAGAGATTCATGAAACTGAAGGGGAATGAGAAAGGAGGAGGAGGTATGGGGGAGAGGCAGTGAATTCTATTTAGTAAAGTACCCATTTACTTATATACTTCCCAAAACACTCAACTATACAACACATGGAGGGAGATACTTGTGAACACACCTAATTTGAATATACAAAATTAATATATGCAAAATATGTATACTTTAGCACATATTTTAAAAAATGATTCAAAAATGGCGACACAAAGTTGGGCAAGTTCGCAAATCTCTAGATTTTTTGATAAAGTGCTGGGGCACGAAACATGCAGGAGGTTTTTACGTCTATTTCTGCATATGGACGAATAAAGGACTGATCATTTTTTATGATCTTGTGGACCCACTCATTTTGGCTGTGCGTCATATACTCTCTCTGAATTGGTTTATGCACAGTCAAAGTTAGTAAACATACCATAATAAGTCTTCCAAAACCGCTCCTGTGAAAACATATAAGCTGTGTTAAAAGCAATTAAATAGAAGGAGATGCTGCTACATCTTCAGACTGATTGGGAACAAGTGGTAGGAATGAAGAAAGTGTTATGTATTTCGATGGTATTTAGTGATCTCAAAACCACTATCATATATATATATATTATCTATGTACTAGTATATATATATATATATATATAATTATAGTAATGATATGTATATATATTATATTGTGGTTCGAGCAAATCACCAAAAAATCTACTCGCCCAACAAAAAAATCTACTCGCCACCTAGTACCACACGTGTGCTGCTTGGGCCAATAGGAGCTCGCCACAATGTTAAATCCACTCGCCCGGGGCGTGCAGATGTATAGGTTTGTCGAACACTGTATATATATACTGTATAATCTCTCTCTCTCTGTTTCTCTCTCTCTCTATCTATATATCTATATTTATTTCATGTAGCGCTTTTCTTCCAATGGGACTCAAAGCACTTTACAATTACAGCATAGCGCACAGTACGCAGAACATTGCAATTTTAACAGAGTCCCTGCCCAGATGAGTTTACAATCTCTGATTTTGGAGGCTGAGGCCCAGGGAGATAAAGTGACTTGCCCAAAGTCACAACGAGCCGACACCGGGAATTGAAGCAAGTTCCCCTGAGTCAAGTTCCCCTGTGCCGTCCCTCCTTCTCCCTTATTAGCCCAGCCCAATTATTACAACAGTGAAAACTAAACAAAGGAACAGGCTAGAAGAAGAGAGGCAACCTGCTGCTTTAATGTGTTCTAATATAATTGTCACTACATGTCACTTCCATGTCATAATTGTCACTACCTTGTCACTACATGTACAGTATATAGGGTTACCATACAGTACGTCTGTTTTTTTCCTGGACATGTTCGGATTTTTAATTAAACTTTGCCATCTGGGAGGAATTTTTAAATAACTAAAAACGTCCGGGATTTCTGACCACTCATGTGCGAACAAATGCCGACCACGCATGTGCGAGCGATGAACGCTGACCTATTATTATTATTATTATTATGTGTGATGGATGTTCCGGATTGGTGTACTCTCTTTTGAGTGGTGCATTATGGTAAGCCTAGTTTATAAGGCATAACTGTATTGGAGTGTATGTGCTTTCACTTCAATATGCTAAGTTTAGGATTTCAGCCTCTTCAGCACTAGTGGGCTTGCCACACTGCAACACTGCAATACTGTACATTTCAAGCTGCCTCTAAAAGGAGGAACTTGCCTTTATCAATCGTGCATTATTCATGATATAAAAGGATGAGCAGGAGGAGTAACTTACAGTCTTTTCTCTATCCTCAAATGTTTCTCTGGCCTCTTCATAGGTGCATATTTCTTCCAGGCATTCTCTTTCCAAACTTCCTTTTAGCACTTCTTCAATCATTATAAAGTTGGCGCGCTTGGATCTCTGCATTACTTTGTTTGCATTTTCAGCAGATAGGAAAACTGAAAAGGAGTTAACAACAGCAGCTGATAACTTGTGGTAATGATGTTATTTCTGTGTGTGACAGGTGTACATTATGAATACATGCTGCTCTGTCTAGATAATGAACATACAATAGTGGGGATGCAGATGTGCATAATCAACATTGATCATTCATTTTAAATGTATATATATATATATTTATTATATACATTCAATCTGAACCCCTTCACTCTACATCTGCGGCGCCCCAAAGGCGGACAGCCTTTGGTGCAGCCGAAGGGCAGTTAAAGGGTGTGAGCCGTTTGCTGATGTTTGGTGATGTTAAAGCTGCTCTATTTCAATCTGAAACTCACCAGCCTTTTATCCCCTGTACCCAATTTTCCAACTCTATCTGTCCATGAAATGTCTGTGAATTGACTGTATAACCCTGTTCATTTAATGTAATCATGTATTGTTGTCATAACTGTGCCCAGGGCATACTTGAAAACGAGATGTAACACAATGTATTACTTCCTGGTTTATTAATAAATAAATACAGTATGATAATATTTACAAATCAGAGGTGCGATTCATTAAAAGATGACTCTACTTTTGATATTTAAAGATGCTGTATAACCTAATGCAGGGGTGTGCAAACTGGGGGGCGCGGCGGTTGCAGAGGCCCTGCGCTCTTCCCCAAGGCATTTAAATTAAATAACGGGGAATCGCATGAGGCCTCAGCAACTTTACTTATCTTGTCTTTGACGACACGGCGTCAAATTACGCCGCGGGGTCATGTGACGTGATACTGGTTTCTAGGTAAAGGGGGGGGGGCATGAGAACTGGGGCAGGCAGGCAGGGGGCGTAGCACAGAAAGTTTGCACACCCCAAACCTAATGTACCAAGTAAGATTTGGTATCTCCAAAAATAAAGCAACCCTAACTTTTGGTACATAGTGAATTCTAAGAAAAAGACAAAAAACAACTCATAATTTGTCTAGATAAACCTGTAAAAAGAGTAGCAATCAGGGTTGCCACCGTCTGTTAAATAATAACCCGGAGACTATAAAACAACATTATTCTAAAAGCTTTTCATTTATATATTTAACTCTCTTACCTTCTCTGATGGTGGCATCATCCGGCAGCATCTCCCCCTGCATTGTCCTGTCAAAATGGCTCAGTGATGTCAAATGGTGTCATGTTGCCATGACAACGGGATGTCACGGCGCCGTGCAATGCACGTTGCCATGACAACGGGACACCCTGTGTTGCAGCATTGCCACGACAACGGACACCTCATGGTGCCGTGACCAACGTCACGTAACAGCCCGCTGTCATAGCAACAGGACACTATTTGACGTCACAGCGCTATCTTGACGGGACCATCCAGGGGGAGATGCCACCAGATGATGCCGTCACTGGAGCAGGTAAGAGCCGAAACCCATAGTCTCCAGGTCAAACCTGGAGTGGTGGCAACTCTGGTAGCAATAGGAGGCAGTGCCAATAGTTTTCTGGGTGTTCAGATTCTGGTTAAGTATCCATTCTGGGGATACTGAGTGCAGAGCTTATCTTGTATCATCTTACATCATCTTAAAAAAAAAGAATAAAAATGTTTGGTAAGGAAAATGTAGGTAAGCTATCCTATGTAAGTACTTTGTCAGAGAAAGTCATACATTGTTTCACTTATATGTATACAAGCATTAACCCATTAAGAACGGAATTCTTGTTCAGAGGAAACAATATGGCTGCCAGCTCACTCGGGGTCCCATTCTCTGGGTGAACCCACTGGTTAATTTTATTTCCCTTTTGTAAAAGAAAAATATATATTTTTAATACATGGGAGGTCCAAAGTAGCTGATTTGTACAATGTCCAGCGCCAGGATACACCTCTGACCCATCCATGGTTTCAGAGATAATTAGTCATATGTTATTCATGTTCAGGTAAAACAATATGGTCACTGGGTCAACCTCACTCATGTGAGCCAACAGAATGCCACAATGTAACTGGGATATGATGCTGCAGCTCTCTATTGGTTGACTTCAGTGGCCATCTTGTTTTCATACTAGGATACAAATTGTAACTTTCTCAAAGGTTCTGGAAAGAAAAATACAGTATATTAAAACATAATTTCCAAAGAACCCCTCTCCCCGTACAGAGTAATGCCAACATAATCATATCTGAGTGGAATAGGATGCTTTCAATAACTGGAGTTGCTGGGTCTCTGAGTGTAGGAAGCATTGCAGTGTTAAACTGGGAGGTCCCCTAGATCAGAACTAAAAAGGAACGGCTCCAACAAACAAATTGCTGCGGGACATGGGGGAAGCAGGTTAAGATTTTTTTTGTAAATGTAAAGGTAGCAAACACAACTCTAGTAAAATGTAATTTAAAGTTGACTATCATTCTGTAAAACGTGTGTAATTTATAACATAATGTGGTTATGTACATATCATTCTGTTCATATGCTTATGTAAGACATTCCACAATATCTTGATATTTAAACAATTCTACTGTGGCAAAAAGGCTATTTCTACAGAGGAAAAATGCTATTTCGACAGAGGTAAAATGGCAATGTTGGTTATGTTTCGACAAGCTCATTAAATATTTTCTACCATCATGCATTTGAAAAGTGTCATTTGCTATGGATGCTGCATATTAAGTAATACTCAATGAAGTGGAGGTGCATTATTTAGATGCAGAGCTGCAGCCTGGGCACATACAGCATGTACGAAGGCAAATTCTACAGGAAAAACATTGCTCCAGATATATCAGAAAAAAATCATTTTAATTTTAATGGAATATTTTTCTTTGCTACATTTGGTGCAGTTTTGTGCCACAGAATTGCAGTGCTTTTGCCTTGATACATATGCCCCATGGTCTTTAAAACAACTTGTACATTAATGAACAATTAACATTCAAACAGAGAGCATCTATGTTAGCTAATTATATCACTAATAATATAACCTATTCACTTTCCAGTGAAATTCCAGTGACAGTTAAAAGTTGCATTAGATTTACAGCACATAAATCCAATTAATGACAAATAAGAGCACATTATCAGTAAAATGAAAACAAAATACCATACCTTTTTGTTCTGTTTGGTGCACAAAAAGCATTAGAGAGAGTAAGCATGTTGCCTGCATAGCATTTGCCATTTTGATCCCCTGGGACTTTGCAAAGCACTTCTGTACAAAGAGTTAGTAAATAACAAAAAAAAAAAAAAACTTTAAAGTTCAAAGTTCAGGGTCTTATTGAACATAAACTTTAAGGGCGATGGCTTTATTTGTGCAGTGTACAGAGCACCAGTATTACTGTGAGGTGAAAGAACACATATAAAAATTAGCCCATTATAATTATGTAACACCCCTATTCCCCCCTCCACCCTCCCCCCCCAGGGAGATTTGCAGTTAATAGAGGGTTAATACGGTTATGGTGCTAATCTATTTGGGGATACAGGAGGCCTAAGCCTCCGCTCATAGGGAGCTTGGGGAGCAGTGCCTTCACCTATGGGTGTCCCGCCACAGATGGAATGGGCCCCCAAAGGAACATATATACATATATATAACTCATGAATAACCACTCACACTTGACTACAGTATAACCAACAGTAACGTTACCAGCAGGGTCCAATACAATACTTTTTGCATAACAATAACAGCATCTATACCAGTACAATCCCCATCTCCACTCACAGGGAGGATAACCATACCCCTCCTAGTAGCTCTATCCCCAATGTTCCTGGGATAGTGTATGTTAGCCCATGGTCATGTGGTGGTGGTGGTGGTGGTGGTGGTGGTGTGGTGTGGTGTGGTGTGGTGTGGTGTGTGTGTGTGTGTTTGTGTAAGGTAGCGCTACCCCTGATGTCGTTGTTGCATGTTGGTACCTTCCCTTTGGGAGTAAAATAACAGTGGCCTCTCTCTCAGGAGAAAGGCATTCGCAGTGTCCCACGATGCAGGGCCTCCAAATAAATTCCCTTCTCTCCTTACCAGGGCAGCCGCTCACGTGGTTCCTGGGGCCTGAGTTCCGTCCTGGAGTCCGTCCCGCTCCGCAGCTTCTCAGCTTCTTGTTGCTATAGTGAAGGGTCCCTAACTTATGGGCAGCCCTACACACTCAGGCTACTGTGGTTGGGGATCTTACTGGAGCCTAGGGGGAGTAACACTGACCTAACGCCAGGCAGCCTTACTGGCTCCCAGGACAATCCTAGCACCTCGCGTGCTCTCGCAGCGCTGACTGCGAATGTCCCAGTCCCAGTGTATCATCCCATGCTCAGTGTCAGAGTCCAAGGACATAGAGTTTCTTTAGTCCTCCCTGCCTCCTCAGAGTGAGCCTGAGGAGCGATGTAAACACCCCTTGTGGTTTCTATAAACTGCCTTATGACAGTGCAGGTTAAAGCTGCAATATATGTTTTAGGTTTTTACCAAAAAAACACCACCCACTTATGATCTTGCCCTTTTGGTTAAAACCGATAAAAAACAGAAATAAAGCGTTATTTCCTATTAAATCCCATCTCTTTTGGCAGCCTAGCCACAGTTAGGGGGGGGGGGGGGTATGGAAACAAACAAACAAAATGCTTACCGATAAACACCAAATTGAAATGTGTGGCAATTTTTTTCCAATACAAACACTGATAAGAGCTGATTTTTTTAAATAAAAACACCCCAAAAATATACACAGATTTTATAAAAAATAAACCCCGAAAACTGGACCCCCTAAATATGTTTGGTTTTATGGTCATTATCGTTCACCTCCACTGAACTACATTCTGGCCTATGTTTGCACCTTATAAATAAATGCCGATACCAATATTAATGAAGATGATAATACAGTAAGAGCTAAAGTGCACAACAACATGAAACTAAATAGATGTACAGAAGGCAGCTACTTTTTTGGTGCCTCTTGTTGCTCATTGCCGATGGGGAAAAGGAGAGGCTCCACAAAAGAAATTGCAGCTTAAAGGCACAGGGGAATTGGGTGAGGACACGTGTCTCTGGGTAATGAGGCACAGGGGGGTTGGATGAGGACACGTGTGTCCGGGTAATGAGGCACAGGGGGGTTGGGTGAGGACACATGTGTGTCCTGGTAATGAGGCTCAGGGGGGTTGGGTGAGGACACGTGTGTGTCCGGGTAATGAGGCTCAGGGGGGTTGGGTGAGGACACGTGTGTGTCCGGGTAATAAGTACAAATAATTCAGACACCAATCAATTTGCACATTTCTTTATTATAGTTTCATAAGAAATAACAAGAGCACCAACATCAACTAGACAGCCATCTGAAATAGGAGGACAATAATATCTTATGTATATGAACAGTTGTGGTTATTATTTACCAATAAATTCACTTTTATTAACTCTGTAGTTCTGTCTGTCGAATTGTCCTTTTCCAAAGCTGTGTGCGCTCATTATCATTGCAGGATTGGTTGCAGGATCAATCAGCAGCAATACAGTGCGCACCTACAGGAAGGCAGAGAGCCTCTATAATCATTAGGAAAAAAAACATGCAAAAATAGAAACAAGTAGGTGAAATTACTTGTATTAGTCTCTTTGTGCTTGTATTCTGTTTTCTTCTAAGCACTTTAGCCAAAAATAAAAAAGCAAAAAAAAGTCGCAAGAAAAAGAACTTGGTAAAATCAATGCACTGCAACCTTTGTTAAACTCGATGGTCACATGTACTATCAGAATAAGAGTAACAGATATTTTCTATCACCTCAGGTAAAAGAAATACTGTAGTATCTTCCATTGAACATGCTCTAAGAATAGCAACTTAAAGAAGCAATACATAACTAGAATCAGGATGTGTTCCATTGCTGAGCAATGCTATTTTCAGCAGCTTCCTATTGGGCAACAGCAGCAGCCATTTTGGCTTCTCTATGAGCGGCACTGGTATAGAAAAGAATAATTATCTCTAGGACTGGAAAATCCCCGGCACTGAAAATTAACACCACTCAGCCCAAGAGATTCTACCGGTTCCAATTATGAAACTCTATTTCAAATGTTGGCGGATTACTGCAATAAGAATGTTTTGGTAGTTGCAACAAATCCAATCCGTCTAGTTGTTGACTTTGCTCAACACCTTCAGAGTCGGAGGGTCCTGAAACCTTTCACCTCCGTGGCCATAGCGCCCTCTGGCACTTTTTGATTATCCCATCGAACACATAGGGGGCTATGCACTAAGTTTTGATAAGTCGTTTTAAGAACGCAAAGTGCTCTTAGAACGTGATGTTCCACCGAACACGATTCACTAAGCCACGCAAACAGGCACTTTGCGTTCTTAAACTGACTTTTTCCTGGAAATTTTTCAAAGTCCAACTTTGCTCGTACAATAACCTGTTTGCGTTCAATTCTGCCC
Organism: Ascaphus truei; assembly: GCA_036426205.1. Lineage (NCBI taxonomy): Eukaryota > Metazoa > Chordata > Amphibia > Anura > Ascaphidae > Ascaphus > Ascaphus truei. Next base: position 151,352,788 of record CM071569.1, read on the forward strand.
TTCTTCGGGATTCACTAAGCTACGCAAAGTTATCGTATGTGAAAGTTGTGTTCAAAAAAGCTCGCCAGCTAAAGGCAGGTGATAAAAAAGCTGGGCCACCAGTTCTTCCCCGCAGGTATCCCCCGTGGACACCTCCAGCCTGGTATCCTTGGAAAGCCTGAAGAGACCTCAGGTGGTCTCCAGAGGTCCCCCACAGACCAAAAGGAACCAACCCTGTATGTAAAAAAATAAACCTGACCTATACATTAAATACATCAATCCCCCCCCCCCCCAACACATACAGTACAATAATGTGCAAAATATCTATTATCCAGATATGGATAATAGATAATTTGCCCATTATTAAACACATTAAGTAGCATAATAAAATAAATAAAGTTCTACTAACCTCATCAATAGGAAGCCCCTTCGCCAGCAAATTGCCTGTGTCCTCCGTTGCCAACAAAATACATAGCCAATATATTGCAAATACATTCTGCTATCAATTAACCCCTTAATTACCTTATCGGTTACTAACCGCAAAGGTAATTAAGGGATTAAGCCACCCTGGCCCGATACCCACCCTTCACCCATTCATTTGTACAGTGGCTTCATCATGCAAATGGTTAGTCTTGTTGGTAACCTGAGTATGCCCGTGCAGTGTGCGGGGGAGGAGCATGAGGTCCAGGGGACGGGAATAAGAGTGTGCAGACTGAGCGTGCTCCGTAACTCGGGTACGTGCGTGAACCGAGCCAGTGGATGGTGCAGGTGTGCGTGCAGGAGGGTGTGGGCGCGCCCGGCGCTGAGCAGAGTAATCGCCGAGGGGAGTGATCCCGCGACGGCGGCAGGGGCGGGGAGCCATGGAGGCCGGTAAGGCAGGATTGTTTTGTGTGTCCAGAGGCACCCTGCGAGGAGGGAGTGCTCTGTGCGGGGAGCGTGGAGAACGCCGATTCCTGACAGTACCCCCCTCTTCAGGAACGGCCTCAGGACGGTCCAAGAACGGTTTGTCTGGAAACTTTTTCCTGAAGGACTTAAGAAGGGCCGGGGCATGAATGTCCTTTGAAGGCAACCAGGATCTCTCTTCAGGGCCAAAGCCCTTCCACTGCACCAAGAACTGGAGCTGACCCCTGGATAGGCGAGAATCCAAAAGAGAGTGAACTTCGTATTCCTCGTTATTTTGTACAGTAATGGGATCCGGTTTACGAGTCTGATCCGGAAAGAAATGACTGGAGATGAATGGTTTTAAGAGGGACACATGAAAGACATTGGGAATCTTCATACTGGGTGGTAGTTGGAGCCGGGATTGATTTGTTCACAAATAGGGAAGGGACCCAGGAACTTAGGTGCCAGTTTAGGAGATGGTACATTGAGGTGGATATTCTTAGAGGAGAGCCATACCAAATCCCCTGGTTTGTAACTGGGCGCCGAACGACGACGACGATCGGCCTGTAGTTTCGATCTGCGGGAGGAGTTGAGAAGGGTAGACTGAATCCTGGACCATGCGGTTTGGAGGGAAGAAATGCGTTCATCTACGGCTGGTACTCCAGAAGGAATGTTGGGGATGAGAAGACAGGGAGGGTGGAGCCCATAATTTATAAAGAAGGGCGACTCCCGGGTGGACTCGTTTTTGGCGGAATTGACGGCATACTCTGCCCAAGAGAGGAGTTGAGCCCAATCATCCTGGAAATCGGATATGAAATATCTCAGGTACTTCTCCAGGGATTGATTGATTCTCTCCGTTTGTCTATTGGACTGAGGATGATAGGCGGAAGAGATGCCCAATCTCTTCGTGAAAGCTCTCCAAAATTTGGATACAAACTGAGAATCTCTGTCAGAAACAATGGACGAAGGGATCCCATGAATCCGGAAAATCTGCTCCGTAAAGATATCAGCAAGGGCGGGGGAGGTGGGTAATCCTTTAAGTGGAATGAAATGGGACATCTTCGAGAACCTGTCCACGACCACCAAGATAGTGTTCATTCCTCTGGACCTGGGTAACTCCACGATGAAGTCCATCGAACTGTGGGACCAGGGGCGGTCGGGAACTGGAAGGGGTAACAGAAAACCCTGAGGCTTTTGACGGAGAGTCTTGCTTTGAGCGCACGTGGGCAGGCGCGGGTAAACTCCAGAATATCTTGAGACATCCTTGGCCACCAAAAATTCCGACGAATGAGATCAGTAGTCTTCTTAAAACCTGGATGACCTGCAGATTTAGAGGAGTGACCCCAAGACAGGACCTCTGGAACAAAATTGGAAGGTACAAAGAGTTTGTTGTCGGGAACAACCAAGTCCTTGGGAATGCGTCTCTGGGAGTGCAAAATCTTGTCAAGATTCTTGAAAGAAGACGTGGCGAGAATCCTCTCAAGCGGAAGGATAGACTCCAAAGATTCCTCTGGCCTCTCTTCAGAAGAATGTATTCGGGAGAGTGCGTCTGCCTTTACGTTCTTGGTCCCGGGGATATAGGAAAGGTGAAAATCGAATCGAGAAACAAAAAGAGCCCAACGAGCCTGTCGTGGACCAAGGCGTCGAGCGTTCTCTATGTAAAGAAGGTTCTTGTGGTCCGTGAGAATAGTAAACGGCTCTTTCGACCCCTCCAGCAGGTGTCACCACTCCTGAAGAGCCATCTTCACGGCCAGAAGTTCCCTGTTACCCATGTCATAGTTCCTCTCGGCAGACGAGAATTTCTTGGAAAAATATGCACAGGGATGTAACTTATCTTGGGGCGTGGGTCTCTGAGAAAGAACGGCACCAGTGCCGCAATCAGAAGCGTCGACCTCCAGGACGAAGGGAAGTTCAATGTTGAGATGACGGAGAATAGGTGCGGATATAAAGGCTTCCTTGAGTGTCTCGAAGGCGGAGATGGCCTCGGATGACCAAGCAGAAGGATCAGCTCCTTTTTTGGTGAGCGCAGTAAGGGGTGCCACAATGGTAGAAAAACTCCGTATAAACTTACGATAATAATTAGCGAACCCTAAAAAACGTTGTATGGCCTGAGAGAGTTGGGTCTTGGCCATTCAGTGACTGCTTGAAGTTTACCGGAGTCCATCATAAACCCCTCATCGGAAATTATGTACCCCAGGAACGGAGTAGAGGTCTGATGAAAGGTGCACTTCTCCAGTTTGGCGTACAAATTGTGTTCACGGAGACGGGATAGGACGTAAGAGGTGTGGCGTATATGGTCCTGGAGATCGTTGGAAAAAATCAGGATATCATCCAAGTATACAATAACAAAAATATTGAGTACCTTACGAAAGACGTCGTTGATGAAATCCTGGAAGACAGCGGGAGCATTACATAAGCCGAAAGGCATTACAAGATACTCGTAGTGTCCACTACGTGTGTTGAAGGCCGTCTTCCATTCATCCCCCTTCCTGATGCGCACCAGGTTATAGGCACCACGTAGATCCAACTTGGAAAAAATCTTGGCCCCCTGTAATTTATCGAACAGTTCGGTAATAAGGGGAAGGGGGTAACGATTTTTAGTAGTTATGTGGTTTAAACCCCTGTAGTCGATGCAAGGCCTCAACGACCCGTCCTTTTTCTTTACGAAGAAAAACCCAGCCCCTGCTGGGGAATTGGAGTGACGAATAAAGCCTTTCTTGAGATTCTCCTGGATATATTCATCCATAGCGTGAGATTCTGGTAACGACAAGGGGTAGGTCTTGGACTTGGGTAGGGAGTAACCTGGAACTAGATCGATCGGACAATCGTAAGTCCTGTGTGGCGGCAAGAGGTCTGACAGTACCTTTTTGAAAACGTCCCGGAATTGATGGTAAACGGAAGGTAGAATAACTTCCGGAACAGAGGTATTGGCCAGCAGTTGATGAGTCTCGCCTGACCTCGGCCTCCAGGAAATGGGAGCAGAGGAAGTCCAGTCAATGAGAGGATTGTTAAGCTGTAGCCAAGGAAGACCAAGGGTTATGGGTATCCCAGGAGCGTGAATGGTATCGAGAACTAAGATCTCCTTGTGCAGATGTGAGGACAGAAGCAAGGGAGCCGTCTCTAAGGAGATGTGGGCCGGGGTAACAGGACGTCCATCGATACCGACGAGTGCGATGGGAACCTTCTTTCTCACGAGTGGTATGTGGTTTAACCTGGCGAATTCAAGATCCACGAAGTTTCCTCCAGCTCCTGAGTCAATGAAAGCGGCGGTAGAAGTCTTGAACTTATCGCCTGAAAGGGAGACTGGAAATGTAAGTTTCTTAGGGAGTTCACCTTTAGAAAGGGGACGTAGAGACATTACACCCAGAGAGAGCCCCTCTGTACTCACTGGGTGTTCCCGGGGGCGGTCGGGAACTGGAAGGGGTAACAGAAAACCCTGAGGCTTTTGACGGAGAGTCTTGCTTTGAGCGCACGTGGGACAGGCGCGGGTAAACTCCAGAATATCTTGAGACATCTTTGGCCATCAGAAATTCCGACGAATGAGATCAGTAGTCTTCTTAAAACCTGGATGACCTGCAGATTTAGAGGAGTGACCCCAAGACAGGACCTCTGGAACAAATTTGGCAGGTACAAAGAGTTTGTTGTCTGGAACGACCAAGTCCTTGGGAATGCGTCTCTGGGAGTGCAAAATCTTGTCAAGATTCTTGAAAGAAGACGTGGCGAGAATCCTCTCAAGCGGAAGGATAGTCTCCAAAGATTCCTCTGGCCTCTCTTCAGAAGAATGTATTCGGGAGAGTGTGTCTGCCTTTACGTTCTTGGTCCCGGGGATATAGGAAAGGTGAAAATCGAATCGAGAAAAAAAAAGAGCCCAACGAGCCTGTCGTGGACCAAGGCATCGAGCGTTCTCTATGTAAAGAAGGTTCTTGTGGTCCGTGAGAATAGTAAACGGCTCTTTCGACCCCTCCAGCAGGTGTCTCCACTCTTGAAGAGCCATCTTCACGGCCAGAAGTTCCCTGTTACCCACGTCATAGTTCCTCTCGGCAGACGAGAATTTCTTGGAAAAATATGCACAGGGATGTAACTTATCTTGGGGTGTGGGTCTCTGAGAAAGAACGGCACCAGCGCCGCAATCAGAAGCGTCGACCTCCAGGACGAAGGGAAGTTCGATGTTGGGATGACGGAGAATAGGTGCGGATATAAAGGCTTCCTTGAGTGTCTCGAAGGCGGAGATGGCCTCGGATGACCAAGCAGAAGGATCAGCTCCTTTTTTGGTGAGCGCAGTAAGGGGTGCCATAATGGTAGAAAAACTCTGTATAAACTTACGATAATAATTAGCGAACCCTAAAAAACGTTGTATGGCCTTGAGAGAGTTGGGTCTTGGCCATTCAGTGACTGCTTGAAGTTTACCGGAGTCCATCATAAACCCCTCATCGGAAATTATGTACCCCAGGAACGGAGTAGAAGTCTGATGAAAGGTGCACTTCTCCAGTTTGGCGTACAAGTGGTGTTCACGGAGACGGGAAAGGACGTAGGAGGTGTGGCGTATATGGTCCTGGAGATCTTTGGAAAAAATCAGGATATCATCCAAGTATACAATAACAAAAATATTGAGTACCTTACGTAGACGTCGTTGATGAAATCCTGGAAGACAGCGGGAGCATTACATAAGCCGAAAGGCATTACAAGATACTCGTAGTGTCCACTACGCGTGTTGAAGGCCGTCTTCCATTCATCCCCCTTCCTGATGCGCACCAGGTTATAGGCACCACGTAGATCCAACTTGGAAAAAATCTTGGCCCCCTGTAATTTATCGAACAGTTCGGTAATGACGGGAAGGGGGTAACAATTTTTAATAGTTATGTGGTTTAAACCCCTGTAGTCGATGCAAGGCCTCAATGACCCGTCCTTTTTCTTGACGAAGAAAAACCCAGCCCCTGCTGGGGAATTGGAGTGACGAATAAAGCCTTTCTTGAGATTCTCCTGGATATATTCATCCATAGCGTGAGATTCTGGTAACGACAAGGGGTAGATCTTGGACTTGGGTAGGGAGTAACCTGGAACTAGATCGATCGGACAATCGTAAGTCCTGTGTGGCGGCAAGAGGTCTGACTGTAAGTTATTGAAAACGTCCCGGAATTGATGGTAAACGGAAGGTAGAATAACTTCCGGAACAGAGGTATTGGCCAGCAGTTGATGAGACTCGCCTGACCTCGGCCTCCAGGAAATGGGAGCAGAGGAAGTCCAGTCAATGAGAGGATTGTTAAGCTGTAGCCAAGGAAGACCAAGGGTGATGGGTATCCAGGAGCGTGAATGGCATCGAGAACTAAGATCTCCTTGTGCAGATGTGAGGACAGAAGCAAGGGAGCCGTCTCTAAGGAGATGTGGGCTGGGGTAAGAGGACGTCCATCGATACCGACGAGTGCGATGGGAACCTACTTTCTCACGAGTGGTATGCGGCTTAACCTGGCGAATTCAAGATCCACGAAGTTTCCTCCAGCTCCTGAGTCAATGAAAGCGGCGGTAGAAGTCTTGAACTTATCACCTGAAAGGGAGACTGGAAATGTAAGTTTCTTAGGGAGTTCACCTTAAGAAAGGGGACGTGGAGACATTACACCCAGAGAGAGCCTCTCTGTACTCACTGGGTGTTCCCGTTTCCCGGACGCAGTGGACACTCCCAAACCAGATGTTCCATGGATCCGCAGTAGAAACACAATCCCCCGGCGTGGCAGAACTGCCGTATCGGTGTGCGAATGCATTGTACCCCCAATTGCATTGGCTCTGGCAACTCCAGTGCAGGACGAAGAGGTATGGTAGCACTTGGGGAAGCAGGAGTGTTGCTGGGAGTACTGGAGAACGGAACTTGAAAGTTATGGAAGCGAGTGCGCTGACGCTCTGAGCGGCGTACCTGGATACGTTGATCCACTCGGACAGCCAAATCAATGAGGACCTCCAATTGATCCGGCCTGGATTGGCGAGAGAGTTCATCCTTGATGGGATCTGCCAGGCCTTGCCAGAATACGGAGACGAGAGCCTCTTGTCCCCAGTTAGTCTCGGCTGCTAGAGTCCGGAATTCCACAGCATACTGTGTCACCATTCGCCGTCTCTGAGTGATCTGGAGGAGAGAAACAGATGCCATCTCCCGACGAGCGGGAGAATCGAATACTCATTGAAATTCGGCTTTAAATGCCGGGTAATCTTGGGTAAGGTCAGAACGTCGCTCCCAAACTGGGGAAGCCCAAGCCAGGGCGCTGCCAGTGAGGAGGTTATAAATGTAGGCTACCTTCTTGCGATCAGTATTGTAGAGATGGGCGGCCATTTCAAACTGCACCTCACACTGGTTTATGAAACCCCTGAAATCTTGCGGTTCACCTGCATAAGGCTTGGAGGGAGGAATCCTTACATCTGAGCTGCTAACTGCGCTTGCGGAGTGGGGGCTTACATCTGGCGGGGTCGCGGTCGGTACCCTGTCTGAGAGTACTGCGACCTGGCGTATAAGTGCCACAATTTGATCCGCCATGGCCTGGTTTTGCTGAAGCAAATTGGAGAGAAACTGTTGAAGTTCGGTCTGGTCTGCATCTTGTGGGCTCGACATAATGTTACGCCGGTGCTGCCCGCAGACCAGACCCGTCCCCTGAGCTGAAGGGGGAAGTGGTAATACACGCACCCGCAGCAAAGGGAGCGTGTCCGGAGTGTGGTATAAAGCGTTGCCAGGCCAGGTGTAGTAAGGTAGACAATACTTGGCGGTACCGGTTGAAGAGATAGAGTGAAGGATGCCTTGCCGAAGTCAGGGAGTGGAGAGTGGAGATAGGTCGTAGTCCAAGCCGTGTTCAAGGGGTTACCAGAGTGAGCGTTGTCCAAGGAGTGCCGAGATCGAGAGCCAGAGAGGGTAGTTGTACGAGCTGCGTCAGAACCTGTGAAAACACTGAGAGAATCCAGAAGTACTTCCATACAGAGACTATGTCGAGCAAAGACTGAGAGCAGAGAGGAGCTAGATAAAGCAGGAAGGTCCAATTAGGAACGGAGGCGGGACAGGAAGAGCTACAGGGAGACACTGCAGATTGGTGCAGGCATAACAGGCCAGGTGAGTCTTGTTAGTAACCTGAGTATGACCGTGCAGTGTGCGGGGGCGGAGCCTGAGGTCCGGTTGACGGGAATAAGAGTGTGCAGACTGAGCGTGCTCCGTAACTCATGTACGCGCGTGAACCGAGCCAGTGGATGGTGCAGGTGTGTGTGCAGGAGGGTGTGGGCGCGCCCGGCTCTGAGCAGAGGAATCGTCGAGGGGAGTGATCCAGCGACGGCGGCAGGGGCGGGGAGCCGTGGAGGCCGGTAAGGCAGGATTGTTTTGTGTGTCCAGGGGCACCCTGCGGGGAGGGAGTGCTCTGTGTGGGGAGCGTGGAGAACGCCGATTCCTGGCATAAATACAATGAAATCCAAACAAGTATACTATTTAAACGAAGCAAGTCAACAAAAATAAATTACCATTAATTAATCAAATTCCAAAACAATTAAAATACCATCCAAATCAATTACACAATTAACTAAACAAAACCATTCTCCAAAAAAAGTTACCATCTGACAAAATATAAGTACCAAAAATAATCCACTATAAAAAAACAAGCCTCACCCTGACATAAGGTACAGCATACAACACCAAAAATCATACCTATATAATTAAAAATTACATTACACACACATGAAAGCATAGCAGCATAGCTAAATACATTTTAAATACTGCAAAACAAGCTTTTCTAACAAAATCATTTCTTACCCTGTATGTATATATCGATCGAGACATACATACATTCATACATACAGTGGCAAGAAATTATATTGGCCAAAAAAATACAATCACATTAAAAAAACTAAAAAAAACTGTAAAAGTTACAACAAAAACATTTTTGGGGTTTACTTACCATTAGTTGACCCAGTCCCCGACTCCCGTTGATCGGCTTACTCTCGAACCAATCCACGCACAGGAACCCATAAAATAAAAAACCATAAAATAATAAACCATAAAATAATAAACCATAACAATCCAGGGGTCTCTGTCTTCTATTTGTAATCCATTTCGTCTGTGGGGTCTTCATCTGTATTCTTCTTCCGCTCTCTTCCGGGGTCTTCTTCTCTTTTCGGCCACACCCTGGCCTTTTTTCTTCTGTAGGAGGTCCTTCCTCCTCGGCGTCTTGCCTTAAAAATGAGACGACATAGGCTTTTATAGGCCTATGACGTCACATTTTGGCCAAATGGTTCCCACTGCCCTGATTGGGCCGTCAAAACCATGTGATTTGGCCGAAAATGTAAAAAAAAAATGATGACGTCATTTAAAGGCAGCCACTCAGAATGGCTGTGCTTCATTTGCCTTTAAGATGACGTCATGAAAAGAAACATGGCCGCCCTCACATGGTACGGTAGCCAATCAGAGCGTGGGAAGTCCATCCCAAATCTGGTTGGCTCTAGTACCATGTGACAGGCTTAGAATGACGTCACATCCGTTCTCCCCAAAGTCTCTGTCACATGGTCTAATAGAGCAAATCAGAGTAGGGATGTAGTTCCAACGCTCTGATTGGCTACCGTACCATGTGAGGGCGGCCATCTTTCTTTTGATGACGTCGTCTTAAAGGCAATTGAAGCACAGCCATTTTGAGTGGCTGGCATCATTGCCTTTAAATGACGTCATCAATTTTTTTTAATTTTCAGCCAAATCACATGGTTTTCACAACCCAATCAGGGCAGAGGGAACCATTTGACCAAAATGTGACGTCATAGGCCTATAAAAGCTTATGTCGTCTCATTTTGAAGGCAGACGCCGAGGAGGAAGGACCTCCTACAGAAGAAAAAAGGCCAGGGTGTGGCCGAAGAGAAGACCCCGGAAGAGAGCGGAAGAAGAATACAGATGAAGACCCCACAGACTAAATGGATTACAAATTGAAAACACAGACCCCTGGATTGTTATGATTTATTATTTTATGTTTTTTTTTTTATGGTTTTTTATTTTATGGGTTTCTGTGCGTGGATTGGTTCGAGAGCAAGCCGATCAGCGGGAGTCGGGGAGTGGGTCAACTAATGGTAAGTAAACCCCAAAATGTTATTGTTGTAACTTTTACAGGGTTTTTTAATTTTTTTAATGTGATTGTATTTTTTTGGCCAGTATCATTTCTTGCCACTGTATGTATGTATGTATGTATGTCTCGATCGATATATACATACAGGGTAAGAAATGATTATTTTTGGAAATGCTTGTTTTACACTAATTAAAATGTATTTTGCTATGCTTAAATGTGTGTGTAATGTAAGGTTTAACTAGATACATGTAAATTTTGGTGTTGTTTGCAGTACTTTAGGTCAGGGTGAGGCTTGGTTTTTTTATAGTGGATTATTTTTGGTACTTATATTTTGTCTGATGGTAACTTTTTTTGTGAATGGTTTTGGTGAACGATTAAAATAGTTAATTGTGTAATTGATTTGTATGGTACAGGCATACCCCACATTAACGTACGCAATGGGACTGGAGCATGTATGTAAAGCGAAATTGTACTTAAAGTGAAGCACTCCCTTTTTTCCACTTATCGATGCATGTACTGTACTGCAATCGTCATATACGTGCATAACTGATGTAAATAACGCATTTGTAACAGACTCTATAGTCTCCCCACTTGCGCACAGCTTCGGTACAGGTAGGGAGCTGGTATTGCTGTTCAGGACGTGCTGACAGGCGCATGCGCGAGCTGCCGTTTGCCTATTGGGTGATATGTACTTACTCGCGAGTGTACTTAAAGTGAGTGTCCTTAAACCTGGGTATGCCTGTATTTAATTGTTTTGAGATTTGATTAATTTATGGTCATTTATTTCTGTTGACTTGCTTGGTTTAAATAGTATACTTGTTTGGATTTAATTGTATTTTCTTTGGAATATTTTATTGTTAACATTGATTGTCAGAGTGTACATGGTGAACAGATTTTATGCATCATGTATACAATGTAAATTCAATGTTTTCATTGTCATTTGATGATATTGATTGGAAGATAAGAATTATTTTATTATGAAATAGGATTTTGTTTTACTGTGGCTATATAATATTGTACTTTTCATATGCAAGGTGATGTATTGATTTGGAGAGCTGGTATTTTTATTGGTGCATGTTTTTGTTAACCCTTAAACATTTCTTTGTATATTGGTTAATCATGTGTATATAATATATATATATATATATATATATATATACACACCCCAAATACACAGAAAACACACATACATACAAAAAACACACCCCCCAAATACATAGAAAACGCACTTACCTTGGGGATGGTCTCAGGCCGCCGGCCCCCGGCTCTCCCCAGCTGCGGGAATCCCTCACTGTCCCACACAGGGGCTCCCTCTGACGCCAGTGCACATTGTCCTTAAAGAGAGACGCCCAATGCGCACCAACGTCAAGAGAGAGTCCCTGTGTAGGACAGTAAGAGAGGCCCGCAGCCGGGGAGAGACCCGGGGCCCTACGGCAACCAGAGGACCAGCAGCCGGACAAAGAATTTGGGCCCGACCTCTGGCCCTCCACAGCCACCGGGCCCAGGACAGTTGTCCCTGTTCTCCCCCCTGTCTGTAGCCCTGCTTACAATCTATCCTACACTCTGCTTCTAGGATCACTTCACTCTCTCCTTAATCTTTTCTGCTGCTCTTTTACTGAACTCCCTCTCCTGGCTTCCTATTAGGCCAAGTATTACTTATAAAATTCTCATTCTTTCTTTCAGTACTACACACTCCTATGCCCCTCCTTCTATCTCATCTCTTGTAACATGCTCAAGGATATCTTTCCGCAATTTATTTTTATTTAAAGCCCTCTCCTGCATAAAACCTTTCTCACTCTCTGCCGCTTGCCTCTGGAATGCCCTTTTTCTCAATATTCACAAAGCATTTTATCTCTCCACCTTCAAGACCCTTCTCAAAACTCACCTCTTTAATGAAGCATTTGAGTAACTCCAAAGTTCTAGCTCCTTGCATACATACTTCCCATAACACCCCCCTACTGTATCTGTAAGTTCTTCTTACTACTTGGATTGGAAGTTCTGCCTACATTCCACTTAGATTGTAAGCTCTTCAGGGTAGGGACTCCTTTTCCTAATGTGACTTATGTTAGATACGATTGTTCCCATTATGTCTAATATTATTTTGTCTATTACTGGTGTGAAGTGCTAAGTATATGGATGGCGCTATACAAATAAAGATATATATATATATATATATATATATATATATATATACACCGCACAATGAGCATTCTGTATAAAGGTAATGAGTGTCTGTATACATTTATATACACTGTCGGCATCATTCACAAGTCCCCTGCAGGTTTAATGCACAGTATTCTCTGCACACAGACCTGTATGCTGGTCTTGCTAGTTGCCTGCACCTGCTGTCTTCTAAACACACTAACAATCAGCATTGTATATTGTGAGAATACATGGAAGGCGGATGAGTTACAGATGCTGTCCTGGTCCTGGAGAACACCGCACTCAGTAGATCAGTGGTTTTCAAAAAAAATTTGGCTAAGGAACCCCAGAATTATTATTTTTTAATTCTGGGGAACCCTAACCCTCTCCCATCTCTTTCCCCACCTTGTCTCACTCCTCACCCCATCTCTCTCTTCCCCCCTCTATTCCCCTCTTACATTCACTCCCTATCTTACATTCCCTTCCTCTCTCCCCACCCCACAGCCCCTTCTTTCTCTTTTCCCCCTTCCCTCTTTCCTCTCTTCCCCGTTACTCTTCACACTCTCTTCCCTCCTTACATTCCATTCGATCCACCCCTTAAACTCTCTCCCCCTCTACACTCTCTCCTTCCTCTCTCTCTCCCCCCTTCTTTACACTCTCCCCTCCCTCTCTCTCCCCCTTATACTCCCTCCCCTCCACACACACACACACACTACAGCCATATAGGTGTGTGAGTAAATATGTATGTGTATATGTGTGTATATATATATATATATTATATATATATATATATATATACAGTGTTCGACAAACCTATACATTTGCTCGCCCCGGGCGAGTAAATATTGGCCCAAGCAGCACACGTTTGGTACTAGGTGGCGAGTAGATTTTTTTGTGTGGCGAGTAGATTTTTTGATGATTTGTCAACCACTTGCAGGGGATACCGGCACCCCATAACGGGGCCTGTATCTCCTGAAGTAGGGGGTCCCCGGACCTGAAACCAATGCGGTTCAGCTCCGGAGACCCCCTGCTCATGTACACTATTATTAAAATGATTTTAGTTTGTGTACGATCGCCTGTAACAGCCTTGCATGGAGATGCCAAATCTCCATGCAAATGTTACATGAGGTTTTTTTTTCTATCAGATAGCGTATGTAAAGTTTAAGAACGCCAGCAGGGGGAAAAAAACAACATGTACGATGTGTCTGTTTTGAGCACGTACGATAGAAAATGGGCTCAAGGCTTTAGTGAATCGCGTCTCCGGCTTCACTTTGTATCGGACGTGCTTTTTTTCCCCCAGCGAGAGGCAAAAGCATGGACCTTAGTGCATAGCCCCCATAATCACAACACCATTCTAGTGACGCAGATGGAATGGGAAGGTTCTCCCCTTCTGTGCAGATCAATCAGTGCTCCATGATACTGTATACCCTTAGAACATGAGCATAGTGCCATGACATACCAGGTACTGTACATTTTAAGGGCCGCTGTATATTCAAAGGGCACTAAAGGAGTGAATGAGTATCTTTGTCTGTATCAGTCTAGTATGTGCTGTGAATTTGCTACAAGATCAGAAATTGATTTTGTTTTACCCAACCTGTAGTTCAATTTGTATTTTTCATTTTGTATGGACATTCTAACCATATACAATTTTCTTCCAAAAACATAACGTGGACATGCATTTCTTATTGTAGACTGCCTTCCCTGGACTAGACCAAAACTAGGAACCCATAATCAATATATGATAATTCACTCCTACACAATTTGTTCCCTTCAGGGATTACTGTCACTATTTCAAAATGTACAAACATGCTCAGCCTAGTACTTTGGACTGTGATTTACTCTGTTTGTATTATTGATCTCCTTTCCTGTCCTTATCCCCTTGATTGCACTGATGCTTGTGCAATCAGTGACACTCAGTCCATGACCCTATGTTTCTTTTCTTTAAAAAACTAAACAGTATTTTTCTACTGTGAAGCAATATTACTGAAATGTTTGTATGCTGCAGATAATGTCGATGGTAACGTTTTTGGATGCCTACTTTTCCATGGAGTATCCTGTACTATGATGTTCAATGTCTTGGCTATATTATTTTTTATTTAGTTTGCCACCAGAGGTTCCATGTACACGGAAAAGTCTAAAAGGCAAGGATGGTTTTTGGTAGCCTGGCATGTAACCTTATTTTCCACTTGGTATAGCCCTTCCCTTTTAAGCCAAGGAATTGTTCTACTATGGGGAGAACCTCTGAATCAGAGTCTGACAGTGCATCTTAAGGCATGGGTTATCTGGGCTGTAGATCATGACCCGGACCTAGCAAGGGCCCCCAACCTTTCAGAGTCTCCACAAATTCTATGGCCCAAATGTTATTTTAAATTCATAGTTCTAACGGAACGCAGCAAACGTAACTTCATTTTTAATTTTTTTTTTATAATTTTTTGGTGTGACTTCAACAGTATATTGCTTTTCATTTTACATAGCCTAATACACACGGCTGTACATGCTGTCTCGGCGTTTCAACAAGGGACTAACCGTGATATCTGTTGAATGATTTATCCACATGTCCTATGTGCTTGTTCTATTTTACTCTTGTGATTGGCTGTAATCCACATATTTTTTGTGATCTTTATTAAAACTTATTTTGCAATATTACGCCATGGGAGCCGCGCTGTCCTTTTTTGTATTATAGTTTCGAGGAAGGAGGTTGTTCCTGAGGATAGATGTCAGCGTTTCCAGCTGTCGTATTCATTTATTAACACTTTTTATTGGCATTTTTTCTGCTATTGGGTTCCATTCGTTTTGTGTCTGTTCATCCTCACCCTTTCCCCTTGTCAACCCTTCCTTGTCTTGCATGTTAGTTTGTCTGTTTGTTCAAAGTTTATGCAATTTTTTTTTTTTTTTTTCAATTTAGATTTACAAGTATTGTGGTATTTTTTGTTCTATTGATGCTCTATTTCTCTTATTAATATCATATTTAAATCACATGGTGCAGTATTTTTATACACACACACACACATACAGTTACATGAATCTGATATATATTATAATATAATATATATATATATGCGCAAAAACGGTAACTAAACAAAAAATTGAGCATAAATGGACTGAGGATATATTGGGAATTGCTGGTTCCTCTGAAATGAATAAGAAGAGACAGAACAAAATATAGTGAAGTACGTTTTAGTAAAAGTATATGCGCAAAAGTAGATCGCTTCTTACAAAGTAGCAGATGTTATGATATATTTTTTATTTGGAAGGGTGATAAAGATACACTATTATTATTCTTAGATTATATCAATCAAAACACTTTTAATTTACACTTCACTTCAAAATTACAGCACATGGTGAAATTGAGTTTCTTGACTTACTCATTTACATTGAAAATGGTAGCATTTGTACTAAAACCTACCATAAACCAGTTAGCTGCCTCAATTATATTGAGGCAGACAGTAATCATTTAAATGTTTGTCTTGAGAATATTCCTCAAGGAGAGTTGCGTAGAATTAAACGCAATTGTACCAATAATAGTGTATATGAAAAACAAGCCAAAACCATGCTGAGAAGTTTGAAACCAAAAAATATAAAAAAACTATTTTGGATCAAGCATATACTAAAATGAGTACAGTTGACAGAAAAGAATTATTGAAATATAATAAAATCCAGAATGCTGACAAAGTTGAAACATTTATAAATACACCATTTATCACACAGTACAACCCATTAGCTCCATTAATCAAAAAAGTAATTAAAAAACATTGGCCATTAGTTCTAAAGGATCCCATTTTACAATCACATTTACCTCCGGTCCCTAGAGTATTATTCACAAAAGCAGATACTCTAAAAAAATCTATAGCTCCACGTTGCTTAAAAGCCTCAATCATAAAGTACAATACAGTACTGGCAATTTTGTGGAACCAAGGGTTTCTTTATGTCTAAAATTGTAAATGTGCAAAATAGATTTGCATAATGCCAAAAAACTGGTGATTTTTCTTCAACTCATACAGGAAAAACATACCAAAATTAAGCATTTTAAAATTGTGATTCATCAAATATTGTATACTTCATTCAATGCCCATGTAAAAAAACATATATAGGGCGAACAACAAGGAAACTAAAGTTACGCTTTTCAGAACACTTTACCAACATACAAAAAGTTTTTTGCAGCATACTTTATCAAGGCATTTGTGAGGGCACAATGGCAATCCAGAGGGTATTAAAATGTATTGGCATAGATGAATTAGCAAAATTGGAGGGGAGGGGATAATGTTTATGCCATTCCAAACTGCAAAACAAGTGGGTCATACATGAAAACATTGGTTCCACTTGGTTTAAATACAGACATAGCTTAGTGTGCTTTTCTTTGCTAATATCTGTATTTAATAAAATCAGTTTAAAAATAAGTCCATAATTAGTTAAAACACACATATACCTAACCTGCAGGTAGGCCTTATGTGCCAATAAGATATCTTTACAATTTATCAAATATTTGGTATATATCTTCACCAAATGTATTATATTAACAATATATATCACAATAAAGTGATCAATTTTCTTAAATTCATGTTAATTAATATGATATAAGTACTCATAACCACACTAACCATAGGAGATAATAATGTCTCCGTTCAAGTACAATTATCTTGTTACAGCAAAACAACTATTCTCTTATTATATCGATGTTTTAGGATATACTCACACAACTCTACTGTTGAGCTATACCTCTTAGTATTTAAGTAGGGCCATTGACGTTATAGTATATTATATATTATTATAATATATATATATATATCGCTTGATATATTATATATATTTTCTTTTTTATGATGTATTTTTTTATGCTTTTCAATATAAAGATTTTATGATCATGTGTTATTAAAATTGTATGTAATTATATTTAATTATTTGTACAACGGTGGGTTTCACTATTTGTACAGTATATGGATATTAGAACTAAGTGTGTTCACCTGCTATATGCTTAAACATTGGTTGTATAATTAACCTATGAGGGATCAGAATAGGCTATTTAAGCGACAGCTAGTCACACACACTTATTCCCCAGATAAAGGCCTAGTTCCAGGACGAAACGCGTAGGGTGGAGGCTCTAAGACAAACTCTTAGCTCCCCTATTCATCCAGCAGAATCTCCTGATTACCCCTGGACAGTATACTCGGTTGAGTGACGTCTGTGACGTCAGCGGGCCAGTCTCGCGAGATCGGAGGAACAACCAGGAAGCCCAGGAGAATGGCTGCAGCCGGAGGAGAGCCGGAGGATTTCGGCGTTCCACGTGGAGGACAGACACATTATAACTCCAGGCAGCAGGACGGAGAGGATTATTATATCCTACATGCTTGTTAACATCTGCTACTTTGTAAGTAGCGATCTACTTTTGCGCATATACTTTTACTAAAGTATTAGAAGAAACAAATCCTTTCCCTTTTTCAGAAATGGAGGTTGACGAGGGCCCAAATAAGAAGGGGGAAAAGGAGGAGTGCTGTAAAATTCCCTTCCCCATCACTACTTTGGTAGGGAATACCCCAAATCAAGATGTTGAGCAGACACTTACCACCCCAGAACCGGATAAGACCCTCGCTGACCTAGAGGTCAGTCCTGGGAGTTTTAAGAAGGCCCAGTGGGAGGACCCCACATTAGCGGTAGCAAGGGGAAATATACGGGACCAGAATAGTACTCCTGGCCAACCAGATAGGTCACTTGCTTACCCCTACTTCGAGGTAGAGAACGACCTAGTATATCGGGTTGATAAAAGGAAATCAGTTACAACTAAACAATTGTTGGTACCACGGACATTCCGTAACGTAGTATTACACCTCGCACATAGTCATCCATTGGGGGGACACCTAGGGGTGGAAAAGACAAAAGAAAAGGTTCTCCGAAGCTTCTATTGGCCTGGGGTTCTGGCAGAAATTACGAATTATTCTTCCTCATGCCCAGAATGTCAGATCACCGCCCCGTTCAAGGCGTACCGCAGCCCATTGGTACCCCTTCCCATAATAGAGGTACCATTTGACCGGATTGCTATGGATCTAGTAGGACCCCTAATAAAGTCTGCTAGGGGACATCAGCATATATTGGTAATATTAGATTATGCCACCCGATATCCGGAGGCAGTTCCCCTACGTAGCACCTCAGCTAAAAACATAGCAAAAGAGTTAGTAGTTCTGTTTTCCTGGGTCGGGATTCCTAAAGAGATTCTATCTGACCAGGGAACACCATTTATGTCCCAAGTAACAAAAGAGCTATGTAAACTCCTAAAAATCAAGCATCTCAGAACCTCAGTCTATCATCCACAAACAGATGGTTTAGTGGAAAGGTTCAATAAAACCTTAAAGAGCATGTTACGGCGGGCGGTTGATAAAGATGGGAAAAACTGGGATTGTTTGTTACCGTACCTGTTATTTGCCATTAGGGAAGTTCCCCAATCATCCACAGGCTTCTCCCCGTTTGAACTATTGTATGGCCGACACCCAAGGGGCTTACTGGATATAGCCAAAGAGACTTGGGAACATGAGGTTACCCCTTACAGAAGTGTAATTGAGCATGTTGCCCAGATGCAGGACCGCATTGCTGCAGTCCTACCCATAGTGAGGGAACACATGGAGAAAGCTCAAGAAGCACAGAGGAATACGTATAATAAGGGTGCTAGGGTCAGAATTTTTTTTCCAGGTGATAGGGTACTAGTTCTGGTTCCCACCGTGGAGAGTAAATTCCTTGCTAAATGGCATGGGCCATATGAGGTCTTGGAAAGAGTGGGAGAAGTAAATTATAAGGTAAGACAGCCAGGTAGGAGGAAACCTGAGCAAATTTACCATATAAACCTACTCAAGCCCTGGAAAGATAGAGAAGTCTTGTTAACCCTAGTACCCCCAGGTCCATCAGAGAATCAAGAAACTGACCCAGAGGTTAGCATAGCTGAAACCCTGTCTGTTCATCAGAAACGAGAGGTTCAGAATTTAGTGAGAAGAAACAAAGAAATCTTCTCTATACGGCCAGGTAGAACTAGCGTAATTGAACATGACCTAGTCTCTGAACCGGGGGTCCGAGTTAACCTTAAACCGTACCGAATCCCAGAGGCCAAAAGAAAGGCTATAAGTTTAGAGGTTAAAAAAATGCTAAAACTAGGTGTAATTGAGGAATCCCAAAGTGGGTGGAACAGCCCTATAGTCTTAGTCCCAAAGCCAGATGGTACAATAAGGTTTTGTAATGACTACCGGAAACTAAACGCGGTGTCAAAATTTGATACTTATCCTATGCCCAGGGTAGATGAACTTGTAGAGAGACTGGGCAAAGCCCGATATCTCACAACCCTAGACCTAACAAAAGGGTACTGGCAGGTTCCCCTCACAGAAAGGGCAAAAGAAAAGACAGCCTTCTCAACCCCAGACGGCCTCTTTCAGTATAAGGTGTTGCCTTTTGGCTTACATGGAGCTCCCGCCACATTCCAAAGAATGATGGATAAAATTTTAAAACCACATGCTCGGTATGCTGCCGCCTACCTGGATGATGTGGTAATCCATAGTGAAGATTGGCAATCCCACCTTCCAAAGGTCCAAGCTGTGCTTGACGCAGTCCGGTCTGCTGGACTAACTGCTAACCCCGCTAAATGCACTATTGGTCTGGAGGAGGCCAAGTATCTGGGATATTCTATTGGCAGAGGTTTACTCAAACCCCAAACACTCAAAGTGGAGGCGATACAAAATTGGCCAAGGCCAGTTACAAAAAAACAAGTAAGGACCTTTTTGGGGTTAATTGGGTACTATAGAAGGTTTATTCCCAATTTTGCAACTAAGGCAACCCCACTAACTGACCTCACAAAAGCAAGAGGACCGCTAATGGTAAAGTGGTCCCCCGAAACCGAACAGGCCTTTAGAAGCCTGAAAGAAGCTCTCTGTGCCCAACCAGTGTTGGTCACACCTGACTTCTCCAAAGAGTTCGTAGTCCAAACCGACGCATCTGAGGTAGGGCTGGGGGCGGTACTCTCCCAGGAGTCTCAAGGTGAGGAGCACCCCATCCTTTATTTAAGTAGGAAACTAAATCCCCAGGAGAAAAATTACTCCATAGTAGAGAAAGAGTGTCTCGCAATAAAGTGGGCTGTAGAGACGCTCAAATACTACCTGTTGGGGAGAAAATTCCGGTTGGTCACAGATCATGCACCCCTTACCTGGATGTGTCAAAACAGGGAAAAGAATGCTAGAGTGACCAGGTGGTTCCTAAGCCTACAACCCTTTAAATTTTCTGTGGAACACAGGTCAGGGCACAAACATGGCAATGCTGACGGGTTGTCAAGGATGCACTCCCTAATATCCATGGTCGCTCATCCCTCGAGGTCTGAGCTGGGGGGGAGGATATGTGACAGAAACCAGGGGATGGTAATAAATTCCGTATATAGGGCTCCCAGGATACTAGACAGTTTCTATCCTGTTTGGCCTGGGAGTGCAGCCTTATAATACATACACTCCATCCCACAGTTTGGCAAGCGCTGGAACTGAGGGATGAGAGATCCAGACCAGAGTTTGTCTGTTGCCTGATTTCTGTCACCTGTCATGCTAATTAGGAATCAGGTATGAAAGACTGATTTCCTGTTTGCTCTGGTCTCCCCACAAGAGCCAGGAGGCTGGAAGGCTGCTGAACTACAGAGGGGAGAAGCCTCTTCCCCAAACAGGTTCAATCTTTCTGTTCATTTGTGTAAGACTGCAAAAGTACCGTGTTTTGATGTTGGAAGTGGAAAAGCCACTTCCAACCCTGAGTCAGGGATATCTAAGTTAAGTTATCGCTCAGGTGAGCAGCTTTTGTTTTTGATCTGTTTTCTGTTGTATGCACTGTGGCAGTCTCAGTGCCTGGGACTGAATAAACCAGGCATAGCCTGTTTAAAGGAACAGTACGTGACGCCTCATCATTTAACCTACCCTAAAAGACCGTGTTCTAAACAGTCCCGGACAAACGACGGAGCCCCGGAGTAAGCCGTTTGTCACAATATATATATATGTATCTTTTGAATAAAATTGTCTTTTAGTTTAACTCTTTGGCCAAAGTGTTGTAGCCCTTGAGCCCCTCCAAGGCAGACCACGTCTCAAGGGTCCTAACACTAAAATAAATTCTTAATAACCTGTACATTACCAGGAAGAATGATTTATAATAAATCTATCAATATTAGTTGCATAGTTTTAAGTCTGATTGAAGCTCTTATTAACCTGTATAATACCAGGAAAAGTACTCTGTATTAGATTTGTCGCAATCAAACTGCCTGCAAGTTCCCATGAGTGTGCAAGGTGAGATGGAGTGAGCTTTTAACCATTTAAAAGTGGGAGGGGTGAGCTTCAAACTTGGGAA
This sequence comes from Ascaphus truei, assembly GCA_036426205.1. Classification (NCBI taxonomy): domain Eukaryota; kingdom Metazoa; phylum Chordata; class Amphibia; order Anura; family Ascaphidae; genus Ascaphus; species Ascaphus truei. The sequence goes on from CM071569.1 coordinate 151,374,195, forward strand.
GGAGGAGCCACCCTCCAAATCCGTAAGAAAAAGTGTCCATGTAGGAGCCGAAGCACAGCTGAGTTTTCTCAGAAAGGTCCCGTGTGGAGGACCGAAACGTTGGTTATTATGTCACACTAAATACAAATCTTTTTTTGACAACCTTGTGGAGTGCTGCCTCTGATATTCGCTCAAACGGTATCGTATTACTTATATATATATGTGTCAAAGAGGAGTGCTACTGAGCATGGTAATATATATATATATATTTTAAATCAGAGACAGAACATGAAACACAAACAGAGCTCAGTGCTACACAAACATAGTCCAGTGCCTAAATATATATTTAAGTATCTTTTGAATAAAATGGTCTTTTAGTTTAACTCTTTGGCCAAACTGTTGTAAGCCCTTGAGCCCCTCCAAGGCAGACCACGTCTCAAAGGTCCAGACATCACCTTGCGCGACCTGCCCCAGCAAGTCAAGGAGAAATACAAGGTTGCAAGTGCTGGTCTTGCCCAGAAACATGCCCTGTACATCTTCAAACACCACGTCAGTTATTAGATGTACAGCGGGTGGACCCACAACGTTAATTACCAAGGGAATCGAATCAAAATGCTCTGCCAGAAAATTTAAGGAGAACAATTGTGGTGGAAGTGCAGCGGTTTATATTGTTACCGATCATTTAATGAGAACCGTGAGAGACACCATCAATGGCCTTTTGAGGCATTTAAGGGCTCGTCCCTGGAAGGACAGACTGATTGGGGTCAACTTTGCTGATTGATAGTTCAGTCATTCAAAAGTTATAAAATATTGTTTTACTAAAAAAAAAGATAACAAGTTGGGTGTTTTAAATTGTTTAATTGTGTCATCTTTTATAAATCATAAGTATAACATTTCACATAATGGTTGGTTAAAATCAGTCAGTCCCTCAAGAAGGCTACAAGAATTTTCATGAATGGCTTGAGAGGGTGGGGGGGGGGGTGTTGGTAAGCAGTTGCATTACTGTTGTCTTGTTAGTAAGACGGGTGGGGGGTGGAGAACTGCTACTGTAGAAGTGTGTACAACAGACGACAGAGAAGCCCAATGCTACATCGGTCATTTAGTTTAACCCTTTGGCCAAAGTGTTGTAAGCTTGCGAGCCACAACAAGGCAGACTCCTGTGCGCAAGTCCTAACACTACCAGATAAAATACTAATATACCTATATTAGGATTAAAATTCTCATTTACCTCTATTAGGAGGGAGAAAGACACCATTGGATCTACATCCAGTAGAATGAAAGGACTTACTAACTAGGGAAGTGGGGAAAGGTGGGCTTAAAACCTGGGAAGGAGGAGCCACTAACCTCCAACAGCTGAAACAGCTGAGAATAGGTTAACAAAACACAAGACCCCAGCAAGCTCTTTTTGGGAACCCCTGAGCCCCCCCAAAATATATATATGTATATAAGTGTCAAAAAATTGAGCGTGGCACATGTATACAACAGATGACAGAGAAGCCCAATGCTACATCCAACATGACAAAAATACACAGTAAAATACTTATATATTCGCTTGGAAAAGGGTCACTTAGTTTAACCCAGTGAGACACCTGTTTGCAGATCCTAACACTACCAGATGTCAAGTTGGATGTAGCATTGGGCTTCTCTGTTGTCTGTTGCATACATATATCATGCTCAATAGCACTCCTTTTTGACACTTATATACCTATATATATATTTTGTGGGGGCTCAAGGGTTCCAAAAAAGAGCTTGCTGGGGTTTTGTGTTTTGTTGATATATAGAACACTGAATTTTGTCAAACATGACACAGGAATTGCAGGCAGCAATAGAGATTAGGTCCCTGAACAACATACTTTGTACTTTCTGTAATATTGTCACGCCTGTATGCTCGCAAGCCTGACAAGACCCCAATACTGAGGTGGGGACGGTATTACCACACACCCACAGCAGTGGGGGCAAGCCCGGATTGTGGTATGGCGTTGCTGGGCCTGTTGGAAGATAGTTAGTAATACTTGCAACACCTTGGAGGTATAGCATAAGAATAGTGGTGTCCGTGCGCCAGAGTCCAGGGATCAAGAAAGCAGAGTAGTCAAGTTTGTAAGCCAAGTCCAGGGGTTACAGAGGTCAGAAAGGTAGAGTTCGTAAGCAGGGTTCAAGGGCAACAGAGAGCAGGGTAGTCCAGGACGAGCAGGGGTCAAACCAGGGAAATCCAAAGATAAGCAGGAGCAGGAACAGGCTGAAACACAGAGAGAGCAAAGCATAGGACTGCACACACAGGGATAACAGAAGCTGTTCAGAGCAACGATAGAAAGGACAGACAGGGGTTATAAAGGAGGGAACACCAATAGGAGAGAGAGGAGGAGCAGAGGGTGAAGTGGGAGACAGCAAGGATAGATTAAGAGGAGAAGAGGAGGAGACAGGGGGACCAGTCAGAGAGATGGCTTGCAGGGCATGGGAGGCGGAGTCAGGAGACTGAAAAGACCTAGAAGAGGAACGTGTGCGTGCACCCTCTGTAATCTGAGAGTGCGCGCACACAGGCTGCGTCATGAGGTGCGCGTAGCGCCGCGCCATGGGAACACCTGCGGAGGGGAATGGAGGAACAGAGGGAACAGCCACCGGAGGTGAGGGAATGGGAGCAGATACTGAGGGGGCCTGAGATCAGGGAACATCACCGCAGGGGCTCGGGGACCGAGCGGGTGCGCGAGTCTTGCGGGGTGGGCGCCGTGGTAAAGGAACGGCGTCAGAGGCTGCCGGAGAGGGACAGGTGTGGGTAAAAGAAGGGAGGTTGGCATGGGAAGGGACAGAGAGGGTGACATCAGGGATACAAGAAGGGGAAGTAATCCCCTGAACCGTCACAAGTGTTCTTTCAGTAAATGCTTTCTTGTTAGGCAGATGCTGGCTGCAATATCACTTTGATTGCCTGATTGTTTTTGTTTTTTCTAACACTCTATCCCAAGCTAATTTTGTCAAGTCTATTGTACTTCAAGACTTTATTTAAGTACAGTATCCACTTTAATGCCTTGCTCCATAGTTCGACAACCTCACATCTCTTATTTTCCAGAAATTTGTCTAACAGAAGCATCTTTCTACCTTGTTGTCCCAGTAAGTGCTTTCTTGTTATTCAGGAGTCAGCTGCAGTAAAACAACAAGATCCATTTTTTTTTAAATGAACAGTTAGTTTGAATACATGATTTACAATTTACCTTAGTTTTTTATTAGAAATAAACTACAATCCCCAGGGTTGTAGACAGCATGTAACCCTCCTCTCCACAAAAGAATGTGAGACAGGAAGTGGAACATTCCAAAACAATAGCTTGGGGTTTCAGCAGTTTAAGACCATTAAGTAGGTGCTAAATAGGGATTGTGGGATACAGATGCTTGGGCAAGGCCAATACCTTTTCCTGTATTGGAGACACCTGTACTTTACTGTTTGACAGAGCCTCACAATGTTTTAATTCGGTAACCTTTTTCTCCAACGTCATCTTTTCAGCCTCCAACATTTGAACTGTGGGCCGAATTTTTTTTCACACTTTTTCCCTCTCTTTAGTACTGTAATGTCATTTCTCAATCTTTCAAGCTCTACCACATCTAGGCTTTTCTGCAGATGTAATTCATCCGTGAGACACCTTTGTTTCTTGAGTCCATCCTGTAATTCTATCGCCATTTTTTTCATGGACTCCTTCTGTAACCGTGTCTCTTTTAGTATTGGAATCTCTTTCTCCAACTTCATCTTTATAGAAAATCGTAATATTACAACAGCATTGAAGATATGCGTATAGGAATGTACAGCTTGCTTGGTTAGGAGGTAGGATTGATATCCCGACTGAACCACTCTAGCAGCTTCTCCCACATCCTGGTAGCGTCTTTTTTGAGGTCCTTCTGTATTTCTTTTTCCAGTCAGTGCTGCTGCTAGTTCAACTTATTTGAAGTTAAGTTGCGATTCCACGTCTGTCAGCTGTTTAAGAGCAAGTTTTAACTCCATTTCCCTATTCTTGACCGGCAGCTGCCGGTGCTTCTGCCGGAGATTGTCCAGCTCTAGCTGCAGCCGGACCCCTTCATTGACCGTTAGGTCTAGCCGCTTGCGGATATCAGCCATCTCTGTTTCATAGCGCAATGTCAGGCAGGCAACCAGACGGACGGACATCTCCTCCCTCTTGGCGAGCTGTATCTTGCGCTCCACAACCTGCGCCTGCAGCTCTTCAATTTGACCCTGCAAGTTCCCTTTTGGAGCGGTCACCTCTTCCCGGTGCATGCTCTGAGTTTGCGTAAGCACATCCTTCATATTTTCCAGCTCTGCCAATTTTGTTGCCATGGTTGTGGTAGCTTGAATTTCCATGCCTCTTTCTCCAGGGCATGCTGACTTTTGGCTATCCCAAGCCAATTTTATCAATGTTAGAGATTGTTGTGTGTCTAATGAGAGCATCTTCCTGTCATGATTTCAAGCAAGTGGTCCTTGTTAGATATACAATATACTCTCCTCTCTTAAAACTTCAAAACTTGCTGTAAGGATTCACATCTATGACCTCCTTCATAGTAGGATAACATCCTTTCTCCCATGTTCAAGATTTTTATCTAACAAAAGCATATTTCTGTCTTGTACCAGTAAATGATTTCTTGTTAGATATCAGTTGCAATATCACGTTGGTTGCTTTATTGTTGTTTTTTCTAACACTCTATCCCAAACCAATGTTGTAAATGTTAGTGTTTGTTGTGGGTCTAACGTGAGCATCTTTCTGTCATGATTTCAAGTAAGTGCTCCCTGTTAGATGTACAATAGACTCTTTATTTTTCAAACTTCAAGACTTTATTTAGGTACAGTATTCACTTTAATGCCTTGCTCCATAGTACGACAACCTCATATCTCTTATTTTCCAGAAATTTGTCTAACAGGAGCATGTTTCTACCTTGTTGTCCCAGTAATTGCTTTCTTATTGTTCAGGAGTCAGCTGCAGTAAAACTACAAGATCCAATTTTTTTTAAATGAACAGTTACTGTAGTTTGAATACATGATTTACAATTCACCTTAGTTTGTTATTAGAAATAAACTACAATCCCCAGGGTTGTAGACAGCATGTTACCCTCCTCTCCAGAAAAGAAGGTGAGACAGGAAGTGGAACATTACAAAACAATATATATATATATATATATATATATATATATATATATATATAAATGTCAATACAACTGTATGCTCATCTGCATGTCTTAGGCAGGTCTGCAACCCCGCCTTTCCCCATTATCACCCAGCACACAGCACTTCCACTGCAGCAAGGGATTCTGGGAAATGACATGCAAATGAGCATACAGTGCCACTTTTTGCTCCAAAAACCATTTTTAACATGATGAGCATACAGTGCCACTTTTTGCTCCAAAAACCATTTTTAACATGGTTCCCTATAGGCTTAAGCTTGCTGCATGGTCACAGCTTTGAGCACAGCCAAGGTTAAGGTGCATACCCAGAAAACCACCCACAGACAGCTGTTTCAACCTTAATGGGTCTCATCAGTATGGGGTTGATTAACTGGGTATGCAAAGAAGCTAAAGGATAGGCCAACCATAATACTGAGTTAAGTTATGGTGGATCCTCTTATTCGACATCCTTATACGTCTCCACGCCGAACTTCGCTTCGACCACCCTGAAAACGACTCAATCTATTCGCTGGTTGGCCCAGCCCGATCCATATTGATCCTCGTTCGGGTCCTCTCCCCAATCCCCCTCGCCATCAGCTTCCCCCAGCAGCCCGCCTCCCACAGCCCTCCATCGGCCCCCCAACTCCGCTCTAACCTATGCAAAATCACTTATTCCACATCCTCTCTGCATCGTCAACCTCGCCGCATCTTCCTCACAACGGAGTCCCTCCATCCTCGTCTTTCTTCTACGCAACCCTACCTGGTAAGCCACGAATTCCTCGTCTTGAGATCCTCGACCCCTGCCTCTCCCACTCCACCTTGTACGCCCCCCACCGTCCGATACTTCTCCGCCCCTTGCTGTTTCCCCGCTTGCCCCGCAAAATCTGACAAGGGCCTTCTTATTCTACTGGAACGTTTCCGCCTTCGATTGCCTGCCTCTAGCCTACTACACTCCGTCGTGCTCAACCCTCTGGCTCCACGCCGACCAACTCCTTCAACACCCACACTCTCCTCTTCCATGGTCGTCTTTCTCCTTATCATCCATCTCCATCATTTTCACAGTACGCCTACGCGCGTCCCATACCCTAACTAGTGCCGTCGTGTTCCCGCCCCACCCGATCCCATCCACCTCATTCTCTGATCAACGGCTCTCCGTGTGGATTGTTATGTTCTAAATTCACCCCTCCGGTTTGTTCCAATCACACTCCTGCCTAAGTCATCTCAGACCCCCTTCTTCCTACAGCCCCCGCCTCTGACCTCTTATTTCAACACTTTTTTATCCTATACAATTCCCCCGCCCTTTTCTTATCCACCGTCTCTCTCAACTTATCCCCTAACCCTCCCTAAATATTATTTCCACCACCACCACTGTAATCCGCATGTCAACTTGAAAATGATTTATCGTCACTCGCTCTGCCCTACTCAACAGCTCACGCCACACACCATCCATCTCGACTCCCTCCCGGTCACTACTTCTGCCGGGTTGGATCGACTCGGACTCCACCGCGGTCCCGCACCCTTAAAACCCCTCCCTTTCTCTGTTATCATTTCGCGGAAACGGTCCACCCACCCCCCCCTAGTTCCACTTCTCAGTTTCAATACCCGGCGCCTGTACAACCCGTCTCTATGCGCATGACCCTTTCCCCAACTTGCACCTAATCGCCGGCGCCTCCTGCTCATTCCTCGTATAACTCTCGCCGCACGCCACAAAGTTCCAGTCTCTACGTAGCGTTCTTTCCATCCGACCAGCTCCTAGACCTTACTTCCGCATGGCCCCTCCCTCACTCCTCCGCTCTCGCTGATGGCCAGTACTATGACTAGTCACTTCTTCGCTTACATTCTTCCCACTTATTCCGCCTATTCTTATGTACTCCGCGCAACACCCCTCCTACCCCACGGTTCTTTGACTCACCTATCCCCCGCCTGACACTCACCTTCTAAGTTCTATTTCGTCATTTCTACAGCCGCCTACTCTCCATCCTCCACTGGCGCTCACTCTAAAAAACATTTCTTCCCTTCCATACCCTGCTCATTCTCCTCACCTTGGACTGTATTGTTTTCCCCTCTGTCATCATTGGCCTCCTATCCTCTTTAAAACTCGACACCCTCAACATTTCTATCCTCCCGTCGGTTTTTTCCCTTTATTCAGCTCTGCTGTTCAGTCTCCCCTGGCCTATCACGTCTCCCGCCACGCACACCCCACCAGACCTAGCTTTGCTATCTTGTTTATCCTCTAGTGCCAAGGGGCCTTCTACTTTTCCGCCGTGGAAACTGTGGGTATAATATATATATAGATAGAATTAATTTTATATATATATATATATATATATATATATACACACCCAATTGCAAAAAAAAACCCCAAGAAAAATCAAAAAGCCAAACAAATCCCAGTCCAATGGCCTATTTTTAATCTGGTACCATCCATGACCTGTTTAAAACCAGAGACAGAACATGAAACACAGACAGAGCCCAGTGCTACATCCTATGACACGAATACAGGGTACAGTGACTAATATATATATATACAGTACAGATATCTTTTGATAAAATGGTCTTTTAGTTTAACTCTTTGGCTAAAGTGTTGTAAGCCCTTGAGCCCCTCCAAGCCGACCACGTCTCAAGGGTCCTAACACTAATATAAATTCTTATAAACCTGTACATTACCAGGAAAATGATTTATAATAAATCTGTCAAAATTAGTTGCATAGTTCTAAGTCCGATTGAAGCTCTTATTAACCTGTATAATACCGGGAAAAGCACTCTGTATTAGATTGTCACAATCAAACTGCCTGCAAGTTCCATGAGTGGGAAGGTGAGATGGAGTGAGCTTTTAACCATTTAAAAGTGGGAGGGGGTGAGCTTCAAACTTGGGAAGGAGGGCCACCCTCCAATCAGCTAGGAACAGCTGAACAGAATTACAAAAACACACAGAACCCCTACAAGCTCATATTGAACCCCAAAATAACCAAAATAACCAACAACATATATATAAATGCATATAGTGTCAAAAGAGGAGTGCTATTGAGCACGGCAATATATATATAAAACCAGAGACAGAACAATGAAACACGACAGAGCCCAGTGCTACATCCTATGACACAAATACACAGTACAGTGCCTAAATAAATATATTTTATATTATATTATATTATATAATATATATAGATAATATATTATATATTATATATATATAAAATGTCAATACAACGTGTATGCTCATCTGCATGTCTTAGGCAGGTCGCAACCCAGCTTCCCCATTATCACCAGCACACAGCACTTCCACTGCAGCAAGGGATTCTGGGAAAATGACATGCAAATGAGCATACATGTGCCACTTTTGCTCCAAAAACCATTTTTAACATGGTTCCCTATAGGCTTAAGCTTGCGCATGGTCACAGCTTTGAGCACAGCCAAGGTTAGGTGCATACCAGAAAAACACCCACAGACAGATGTTTCAACCTTAATGGGTTCATCAGTATGGGGTTGATTAACTGGGTATGCAAAGAGT